>CM021545.1:3072607-3087070 GCA_010994315.2 Pisaster ochraceus | reverse complement strand
GATTTTAATCTATATACACTTTGTTTAGAGTTATCAAATAATGTATTAAACCTCATATTGACGTACCTGTCCCGTAGTGTGTGTTTTCTGTTTGCTTAGTTGATGACGTAATGTATGTAGCTCATTCCTGGCTTTCTGTCTGTCAGCTCGTTCCTTCTTGAAGTCAGACTCGTACATTTGATTCTGTGCAGAAACACGATACAGCATTAACATTGACCAATCAGTCGAAACCCTATTGTCAAAGCAAAGATGTACAGACACAGCATACAACTAATTACTATAATTTAACCGTTACTTTTTATAGCTTTAGCAACAATGGAGCCGTATGCTTTAATAATGTACCTGCTGTCTCAATAGCTCAACTTGTTCCTTCATATCTTGTTTGCTTAGACTTTTGTCAGTCACTTTGGACATATTTTCTTTCGGATGTTTTTTCTTCTCCGACACTTCTTGGACATTTTGGGAGGCAGTACGACGTACATCCTGTTTTGCTTCATCTGCTGGTGCCTTGAGTGGCATTGGTACAGTGGTAGACAGATGCGTTTGGGTGTCTCTTTCAACAATGTTTGGTTCTTGTTGCGTGTCATCATTAAGGCCCGTCTTCGGTTCAGATGTTTTAGACTGCTTGATAGATGGTGACTGATTTTCATGTACAAGCTGATGGTACTTTTTCTCCAGCGCCTGTTTATCCAGGAAAAAATATATTAGCTGCAGTGTCAGAACTTGAACCCAAGATTGATTTATTGATATGAGTTTCATTGTTTGCTCAAAGGTCACCAAAAACGTAAGATGTCGTTTTGCAGACTCCTTTGCAGTAAAGAATTACATGTTAAAACATAATCATTTAGAGACGAAATGAAAATTTGGAACGTCAGGTAATTTTCGAAAATCTTAAACCTCACTGATTTTTTTTTCTTCATTTTATAAAAAAAAATCATCAGACAGTTATAAGTACGTTTAAAAATGTCCGGGTCAAAAAACATTGTTAAAAACTGTAATTATTATGTGTCAGACCCAATAAATCCTGTCTACTATCAAGTATAGTGGTTTTAAAGGAATATCGAACATATATATATTTACATAAATATTCCCGATTTGTGCCCCAAGCCGCAAATAGTCCAGTAAATACTTAAGTCACGTAAATATTCACGAATTCGGCCGTGTCGTGATCATTTACGTAAATATTTACGTGGTAACGATTTGTGCCCTATATCGCAAATATTAATGTAATTATTCACAATTTTCGTCAATAACTTTGACGTTCCAAATTTGCATTTCGTCTTTCAATTATTTTGAACATGTAATTCTTTACTGCAAATACGTAAATAAACTCACGTAAAATTTACGTAAATATTAACAATTTTGGCTGTGTCGTGAATATTTACGATTTGTGCCCCAAATGCAAATAGGCCTATTAACCGTACGGTTAATAGGCCTATTTGCATTTGGGGAAATTTTTACGATTTGTGCAACAGAACGAAATAGTTTAACTATTTGCATTCTGTTGCACAAATCGTGAAAATTTCCGTAAACATTTAGGTACATCGATGTCCCTTTAAAGCCACCTTACTCAAGCGATAATGATACAGTTAAAGTACCCACAATGAAGTGGAAGTAAAACATGGAACTAGATTAAAAACACAAATAAAAACATTACTAATCACCCATATGACAAAACATTGAAACAAATCAAGTAACATTTACAATCCTCTTTCATTCTAAATCTAAACGAATTGATAGTAATAATTTAAGACTGATCCTGATTTCTATGGCGAAATTTGAAACCATTTTCAGAAAGCAAACCATGCCATTGTATTTGAATTGAAGCATAGTTCTTATGCGGTATTCATGATTCCTCAAAACTTCTCTTTAAGATGGTTCGACTTGCTATTCATTGTTGATTCCAGTTATGATGTGCGTTGGCTAAAAACCCACCATATCAGAGAACAGAAATCCAAGTTGGGTAAAGTCCTAATCGTTTACCGGTGGAGTGAAACACATGAGGTCGACCTAGCTGAGATCGCACGAATTGAGGCCAAGCACTGTATACACTTCAATCAGTGTCGATGGCTTACTTGTCCTGTGCAACCAAGAAGTTTTAGCGAGTTTAAACAGCTCATATCCGAACAATTCCCTAGGGACTTCATTCATTTCGAAATGCCGCCAACATTCAGAAAAAGCAGTGTTGAAGATCCCTATATTCTTATCTTGTTAGCCGCAGTTCAAATAAGTGCACCTTTGAACGTGAACAAAATCGGTGTCAAAACATAGAACGTTAATTTCACTACACGTGGCCAGCTAACTGGATGAAGGTGGATTGGTTTACTTATTAAAATTATAGAGGACGGGAAATGATTCTCATCTCCCCTAAAACAACCACGTACTTTCCCTTAGTTTAATGTGGAGTTACCTGCTTAAGGCGCACGATCTCATCTGTCATATTCAGATTCTGTTTGATCAGAGTTCGATTCAGTCTTTCGGATTTTTCACTCTTCTGTTGTTCTTTACATATATCTTTCTTCAGCCCTCGATTTTCGTCCTATGATGGAGAAGAGAGGGTATTATGTTTGTTTATTGGTGCTGAATATAAGCGATAAACGATTGGTTCGTTAGATAACTCTGGTTACCTTAATCTTTTCAATACGTGCTTTGGCTGTGAGTAGAGTCTGGTCATATTGGTTTTCCTTCATATCTGCCTCTTTAACAGCGTCATCAAGCTGGGTTTGAAGTCTTCCAATTGTCAGATTTTTTTTCGAGAGTTCAGCTTTAAATTCAGATATCTTCTGTCTCATGTGATTCTTCCATTCGATGTTGACTTTCTTAAGCTGCAAAACAATATGAATTACCTGAGTCAAATGCTACATAGAGAAAATAAAATGACATAGTTTTTCTTTGTGTACAATAATAATGTAAGCGCTTACAAGTGGGCTTTGGACAAACCAATTGACTAAGGGTAAAAGCTCAGATTGTTTAGGGATTGTTTACATGACGAGGTATAGTTAAAAGCTATCTTCTATACGTTCCAGAATAGAAAACATACATTTTTACTGCAACACATTGATGTACAAACCTCCTGAACTTGAATTTTAAGGCTGGAAAACTCTTGGTGTTTCAAGTACGTGGTGGCGAAGCTATTGTCACTGTTTGTGATAGTCGCTATAGATCTAACATTTGCTGGTATCTTTTTATGTGGTAGAACCTTGCTTGACGAAGTGACTGGTGTAATCAAAGCTTCCATATCATAGGTCTCTGGATTCTCTAATGTATTGACGGTATATACTTTGCCCTCATTTGCTTCCAATCCTGTTTTACTGACATCTCCATATAAGTCAAGCTCGGTTATTTCGCTCTCCATGTTGCTGACATCGCGTTCCCTGCAAGTTCCACAAGGCTGAGTCAATGTTGGTTGGTTTACCAATCCAGTCAAACATTCCTTTTCACAAACACCCTGTAATTCTGAAAATTCTCCTATAGGTTCAATATCTTCAACAGCACCCTCTGCACGATCTTCCCCGCCACCTTCATTCTCGTCTTCTGGCGACGTCGCTACATATTCGGCCTCTATGACGCCCTCTATATTGCCTTCGATGTCAACTTCTGAATCGCCCATTGTTTCATCACCGGGTGTTACTACATTTAACCAAGTAATATAAAATTTAAAATGTATTTAACATTTACGAAGTGAGTTTCCCTTGTGGTTTATTTATTGATCCCTCTCACTGCCGCTTTCCATTTTGTATTGTAAACGTTTGTGTTGTCTAATAGGTCGCAGGTTCAAGTCCTGCTCGAGTATTCTTTCAACTTGTTCAGCCCATACTATGTTAGCGCTTTATAAAAGGACCACTGTGCGATCCGACTTCCTTCGTTACGGTCGCTCTATTGACAAACTTAACCCTTTCAAATCGATTAACTGAGTTAGCAGGGTTCAGTCCGAAGCTTTAATGATCGTCGGGAAATAAAAGCCTGCTATTTTACGTTTGATGTTTGAAGACGTTCCTATAAAATAATTATCAATAAAACTCTTAAAAGCAGCTGGTTGCAAAAGCCAGCCCCCCCGTGCCCCATCCATGCTATGCTTTGATATTTCAATGGTAGATTGGATCCCGTTGATCTGAGCTGAAAACATCTCAATATCATAACAGAACCCTTATTTAAATAGATGTTAATTTAATTAGTAGGGTAAAACGAGAATTAATATTCTTTATCCCCGATGCAAATAAACATCTATTAAATCGTTGCGGAACCCGCTGCTAAAATATAGAATTCGAACTGCCTCTAGCTACCGGGCATTCTCGGTGGTCTAGTTGGTAAGACACTGCTCTAGAATTGCAAAGGTTGTGGGTTCGAATCCCACACAGTAATATGCCTGTGATTTTTTTCACAGAACTCGGGAAAGTACTGAGTATACAATGCTGACACACATCGGTGTAGGGTAAAACCAAAATTAAGAACCCTTATTGTGACCAGAAGTGTGTCCCTTTTTTTTCTCCTCGTAGGTCCTATGACTGTTCGTGATTGGGTACCAGGCTGTTTACTGTTACACTTTTCCCTTCTATTGCTTGGTTTACCTTTGCTTTCTACTATTTGTAGTTATTTTGGTTCAAGACGTCACTAGTTTATTGTTATTACTTGATTGATAATCAGCCGGCGGTGTATTTAATTACTCAAAAGACAGCAGCATCATAGATGTGATCTTTTAACCGTTCTGTAACTTCTGGGTACGAGGTTGAAAAATGCACTTTGAATCAAAAGGATTGATCAGAACCGAACCCAACACCAGCTGCACCACTTTGGTGTTGGTCATGCTGTGAACAGTGTTCAGAAAACGTCATCAATGCCCGACTGCAACAATGAAGGCAAGCTTTACTAGGCCGTGGTACTGAGCCCCTTTAATCCCAAATCACTTTATTTTATGTTAGCTTTTCATAAAACAATAAATTGTAAAATAGTTTGTTATGTATGGTAAGGTTGTGTACATGTCATAGCCCTGCATACATTAACTAACTGTTATGCTGATCGTTACCTTTTGGTCCGTCTGTGGATGCCGTGTGGTCATCACCTGTGTCGTCTGGAGACAAGTCTATATCTGGAAATAAATTACGTAGTATGCGCAACTCCTTCTTGCCTTGTAGAGCACAACCTAACACAACATAATCAACGCAGTCAGCATGAAACATGACACGGAAAGATGGACATTTCTCGGTTCTATTATCAAGCATTCTGTCATTCTAGTCTCAGGTCGTTGATTGGATAATAACCATTCCAAGAGTTGGCAATATCACTCTTTGATCATTGAGTTAAACAAAAGTATGTTGAATGTGAAAGATCACCAGCTATAAAGCTCACACAAAAAGCTGTACACACAGAGAAACAGTACCGTCTGATTTAGTTTTTATTTTAAAGTTGAGGGATTATTAAAGTATTAATCGCACCGAAATCAGATTCATTGTAAAGGTTTATTTCGATTGCAATAATTGAAATAAGCCCGATATGAACGTGAACAAAATCATTAACAAAATGATAAGACTGACCGAGTACCCTAACGCCTCTTATGTACCGTCTCAACGGTTCATCATCAAATGCAGTGGCCGTCATTTTCCTATTAACTGTCGTCATTGAGGGCAGTTTGGCAACTGAAGAAGCATCGTCCTCAACACCATTTGCGCCTGGATCAACTGCCTCCATTCTGTAACTTTTCAAATAAACAAAGAATAAACAGCTAAGTACATCAGAACCCGTGCCATTCATGATCCACCACAAATGTCATGATATCATTTATGTTTTTGGTTATTATATTGTTTCTGTGTTGTTTAATGTATCCTGGTGTAAGACAGATTATCACGAATGTTTTTTCCCTATTCTGCCTTCTTGTTATTCAGTTTCTAACTATTGAGTGAGTCATACAATTCATGTTTCTCTTATGGATTATAATGTAGATCCAGATTAAAATTGTCTAGAAACGGACAATTAATGTCAGTATTTAAATGACCAAGATGACTAAAACTGCTTTTAATTCTAACACTAATGCTAAACTGCTGCATAACAATGCTCGCAGTTTGCCAAAATATATAACAGGTATTGTTCAATATCTGAAATTAGTGCAAACAATTGCTTTTCAGGGGTTTCAGAGTTATGGTTAAAGGACATACACAATCCCTTGATCCAGATTCCAAATTACACAGTGGAAAGTTCCTGTAAGCAAAACAAAAGAGGTGGTGGAGTTGTCCTTTTGTACTTTTATACAGCAGGATCTCGTGTGTAAAACACGTAATGATTTATCTATTAACAATTCTTAAAACAGAATCTGTTTTATAGAGCTTGTTAATTCCCATAAATCGAATGTTCTCATTGAAATAGTTTATAAACCCCCGAGTGTATCAAGTTATAATCTTACAGATCATATTGGTGAAAAGAGTCGATTAAACACTGAGAACAAAAACATTTACATTATGGGTGATTATAACATAAATCTACTGCAGTCTGATGCCGATAATATTGTACATAATTTCATGACTATTTTTGATTCTCAGTCTTTCTATCCCATCCTAAGCAAACCTACTAGGATTACTACTGATAGTGCAACTTTAATTGATAGTATCCTGACAAATGATTATTTAAACCACACTGCAGGGGTTCTGGCAACTGACATTAGAGTGACAATATTCCTGTATTTGTGTTATTGATAACTTTAGAGAAAGTCCTCAGAGTAGTATGAAATGTAAAAGGCAGGTTTTTGATAATGATAACATTGAACATTGGATTCATGATCTTAATGAGACTGATTGGGATTGTATACTTTCATTGAATGATATTCATTGTATGTACAATAACTACTTGGATCATGTTAAACAACTCTACAGAAACTTTCCTGTGCTTGAAGTTAAGTATCGTTATGATAAATCCAAGTCTCGGTAAATGTCCGAGGGTATAACAACTCTATCAGGAGGAAAAATCGTTCTTCACAAAACAAATTGAATTCTAATTTGAAAAAAAATCCTGAACTCTGTTATAAAATTATCATAAAAAAAACGATTTATACAAACATTAATCAAGAAAAACTTAACATTAAATGTACTCATTGAAGCATGAAGCTCATTAATTTACTACTCAATAAGCATTAAAAAAAGTAACCCTACTTTTGTTCTGATAGAAACAAGTTTACTAATAGCAAAGACATTTCTGACGCCTTTAACAAGTACATGTACTGCGTTGACAATGACATAGGGAGCTAACTTGCGGTGGGCTACCGTTATGTAACACTCCCATTGAAACATTTCCTGTAAGTGCATGGTGTTCAACTCTTGTTGACTCCCGTTACGCAAGGGGAGATCGTGGGCAATCTGAACAAGATTCCGTCCCGAAAGGCTCCTGGTTTTGATGAGTTAAACTATTTTGTTATTAAACGGGCTAATATTCATTGGCCAAACCGCTGGCTGACATCTTCAATACAGCCTTGACAGCTGGAGTTTTTTTCCCGATGGGTTGTAAAGACTCGGGTTATACCAATATATAAAACAGGCTCCAAGCATGACATCTCTATTTTATCAACATTTTTCGAAATTATTTGAAAAGCTAATTTGTAGACGATTAATGTCATGTACATCTAAAAATGACCTCCTGCCGGAATCACAGTTTGGCTTTAGACGTAATCGCTCTACTGATTTAGCGATATCTTTGCAGTTAACAAGCTGAGTAATGATACATTTGACAATCATTTTTCTATTGGCAGCTTTCTGGATTTATCGAAAGCATTTGATACAGCTAACCATAATACATAAATTAGAACATTATGGTGTCCGAAGAATAGCACTTGTTTAAAAGTTACTTAAGTGAAAGAAGCCAATATGTTTTGTTTAATTTTGTAAAATCTACAGACGGTCTATTACCTGCGGTGTACCTCAGGGCTCTAGACTCGGCCCCTTATTATTCATCTTGTCCAGTAATGACACCTGTAATACTTCATATAGTATTATTACAGTTTGTTTATTTGCAGATGACACAAGTTTATTGTTTACTGATAAAAAAAATATAGGCTTAGCCGTACAGAACCTTAATCTTCAGCTCCAGAAAATCACTACTTGGCTTCATAGCCAATAAATTCTGTATAAATGTTCTCAATTCGAATTGTTTTATGTTTTGTGCTAGTATACAAGTACGCCCAGTCTATTCCTTTAATGTTAAATGATACAAATCTTGATAAAGTTAAGGGTACTACATTTTTGGGAATACAAATTGATGAGAATTTAACTTGGAAGAAAAATAATGACGTTAATGAATATTGGTATAGTGAACAGTCTCAAAAAAAAATTCTACCAAGTGGCGTATGACTAATACCTTGTACAGCTCTTTTATATGACCGTATTTAAATTACTCAATTTTGGGTTGTGGTGGTATCAAGCCGCTTACTCTCAAGAAACGTGCAGTTAGAATAATTTCTAAAGTGGTTCTTGTGAAAAATCTTGGCCTCTATTTGCAGATTTAAAACTGTTAAAATTCACTGACCTTTATCATCTTAACTTAGGCAAATGTATGTATAAATATATGAATAATGTATTACCTGCTTGGTTCAATACCTGTTTTACACTAACTTCAAACATCCATCCCTACAATACCAGAACCAATCTTTACGTTAATTATCGTAGGACTACGTTGTCCAAAAGTGGTGTTATCCAACGTGGCACTCTATTATTGGAATAGTCTTGACGACTGTTTTAAATCATTATCATTTAATCATTATTATTTAAGGTAACTACTGGATATACAACAATTTGTCTCACAAAAGACCTGTTTCATTCCAGCAACAGATTTGTTACAGTAATAATTGGTTTTAATCAACACTAATATACAGAAATTGACCAATATAGTTATTGAGGAACACATTCACAGTTAACAGTACATGATAATATGGAAAAACGTTCCAAAGTTGCACAATGTTTCCCTACCGATATTTGTCAGTCGTAACTCGTGTGTTCAACGTTAGTTCAATATAAGTTATTGTGTATTCTTGCTGTCTTGAGCTGACTACACCAACTGCATTAACTGAAATAAACATATTTCAAAGAAACAAAACTTACGTATTAAAAAATTACTGCGACGAAAGTGGACCGGTTTTGGGCTGAGTGAGTGTAGGTTTAATCCAGTCCAGTTCAATGGAAATAATGATTGTCAGCATATACCGGGAACGGCCTAGTAGATTGCGTCACTGCATGTGTAAGGGTAATTCCCATTCACTGTAAGGCTTATTGAGCAATCACTGAGTCTACGTCCAGGGGGAAACCCCGGCTTTTGTCGCTGCATTGTGCAACCATACCTCCATGGTGCAACAAACACACTGTGTTCCCAAAACAACTCATTGTTCTTCTAGCTTCCTTGATTGAGTTATAATAAAAGCACTCATCAGAGCAGTTTCCATTTGAAGTTTATAGTTCAACGTTTATTTCTAATTTAAAAAGCTTGCAAAATGAACAGCATTGAGTGTTGAAAAAAGTGCGAATGTCAATCATCACAGTACACCTTCACCTCATAGTAATCACAAAGCGGTTTGATAAACAAAAGTGTAACTTTAATGGACATATTAAAATTAAATACCTTTTTTCTCCTTCACTTTCATTTTACATATCACGAGTCCACAACGTTCATTCATGTCTTAATATCAATGCTGTGCCTTACTTTGAAAATGGCTTTGAGCCAATGTAAATTTCAAGCATTAAACAACAAACTACATCTCTGTAAATATATATCACTGCTTAAAATACAAGCCACATTTATACTCAAGTGCATCTTACTAAAGCCCAAATTTGCAATTATTCTTTCGATCATTTCAAAAACAAATTTTCCAAAGAAGTTGGTCATCATTTTGCAATTGCAGGTAAGCACCACTAACTAAAACGCTAACACTCTAAAGTACACAAATAAACTAAAAGTCAAAAGTGATGTATGGTGAAATAGCATCTTCAAGCAATCTGATCAAACAGCTTGGGGCTAGTGAAGTGAATAGTACTCAAATGTATAGGAATGCTGTTTTCTAGTATTTCATCCACCAATGTCACCAAGCTTTCCTTTGGATGAAACCAAACTTTCGTCATGAGACTCTTTTATTTGACATTAATCATTATTTCACACCAAGCATCAACTTTTTAAATACATACATTTATATTTTAGCTAAATAATTTTTAAAAAGCGGCTAATGTTGCAATATATAAATGTGACATCCAACATCCTTACAGGACAAAGATGCATATGTTTTTTTTCTTCCTTTTTACCCCTCCAAAGCCAAAGCTTCATAGAATCCCCAAAATGTTGAGTATGATTAGAAATAATTGTTTTTTTCCCTTCATCAATTTGTTCCATTAATTATTTCTTTCTTACAAACACAGCTGTATTCTCTGTGACTAAGAACTATGTGAAACTCTACATGCAACGTAGAAGGGTCTTGCCATTCAATAAGCTAGAGCAGATGTGTGAAGCACGCCAAGAATACTGAGCGTGAGCAGACGTCATGGTATGGGGAGCCCAACTGCAGTTTGTACCTCGGTGAACATTAAATTAATCTAACTTCATCAATTTAAATGTTAACTGCCGTATGAACTGCCGTAGGGCTCCATGTGCCATGAGGTCTGATCACGTTCAGTATTCGGAGAATGCTTCAAACGCCTGCTCTCGCTTACATGGCAAGACCCGCCTCTGTTGCAAGTAGAGTTTCACAAAGGTCTTAGTCACAGAGAATACAGCTGTGTTTGTAAGAAAGAAATCATTGTAAATGAACAAACTGCTGAAGGGAAAACAACTGATTTTCTTTGTTATTACTAACCAAGTATTTTAAAGTCTTGCTCTGGTTTGTTGTCTTGAAAAGTTTCACCTTGTCCTGATGGCCTCTAATACCTTGGGCATATCACATGAACACTGCCAGTATTTAAAGTATAACCAAAGTTCAGAGTCACATGTCACCACCTGCATCAGTACTGTGTACAATCTGAATAACATTGATCCTAAATGATAATCGAAATGGCAATCTTTTGTTTCTTCTGATGTGCTTGTGTGCAACCTACTTGAATTAACACCATAAGATATAATCCTTTATTATTAAAAGCAAACTTTTATATTTAACTAATTCTCATCACAAATTATGTTTAAAATCGAGAGCAAACTATCCTACAGATGTCCTAACACTAACTCAAATATTCAGCAATTAATTTAATTTAGCTTTGCTGCTCACTGATGTTTGACTTTAAACTCAGCTCTGAGTTTTTCCAGAGTCCAGTTTTTCTTGAAAAACAAATTAACTGCTGAAGTCCCAATACAAAAACCACATAATGTAAATGTAATGATTAAATGATACTTAAAGATTAATAAAAATGTCTCCCTATTATCATAATAAGCTACTAAAATGAAACCATATCTGACTACATCAATACACAAGTACATTACCACAATATTGAACAAGAAAATATTTTCATGTCAATGCAATACCAAAAGTAACCTGCACAGCAGCAATGACTTTTGATATACAAGTCATTTAGAGAGCTTGGAACTAGTGACATTGTGCAAAAAAAGCAAATTCCCCTGTGTAATCAGTATCAATCATGTGAACCTGTTATTAAATTTAAAAATACATAACTAAATAAATCAGTCTTTTCCAAGAACAATAAAGCACAAAACTTGCTCTGACATCAATACCAGACATGCTGATGAAAATATAACCTGCATTACACTGTAGCTTAGTTGACAAACAAATGACAAGGAAAAGCAAAATAGACTTTTTATCCTGCATTAAAAATTGCGCATATATTTGTATATGTGTAACATTTAGGGCAAATCAAGCCATACACTCGTGAGTAAAGTGCTACAAATGCAGCTCAATCCTGTCAGTCATAAACTTACTGAATTTCAAGACTTCTGCTGTTATGTAAGAACACAGAGGATACTCGCCTCGGAGACTTGTTTGGTGATTGTGAACAAAACCAAACTATTAATGTTATATTGAGGTCAGGAATTCAACAGATTATTAGGTTTCTTTTCATCAAGTAGTGAATCCCTATGTTTTTTATTTGCTTCAATATTGTGGAATTACAGAGTTTCAAATCCAAATTTTTTTAGTATCAGTGTTACTCCATTTATATTTGATAACTTGTTAGACCAAGAAATTTGTTCAAAAATAACTTTTGAACAACAACTACTAACAGTAAATGATCAAGAAGTGTTTCTGTTTTTAGAAGCATCAAAACTTTAGTAGGTAATAAAAATATCCAATGATACCAATAATATTTTCTCTTTTCAAGTACAGAAGCGAGTCTAAAGATAATCTATCAAGGCCTTGACTTGAAACAGGTTTTGATGTAAATACCGAGTAATGACATTAAAAGATTCCCTATGTGAATGAGAGTAATAGTATTATCCATGCTTCCATGCTGATCGATGTGATTCCAGCTTGATACATGACATCTGGGTCTCAGGCATTCATACACTCACTGATGTGAATGTGGTAGCTCTTATCATCATCAAAGCCTCTCTCACAGCTAAGTTTAGAGAAAAAGTAAATGACAAGATTGATATAAAGAACACAATGCTGATTTAGAGCAATGTTCAGGATGTGTTATGCAAGTGGGCATAGCTGTTTGTACAGCACCTGAACATTCAGTCCTGATATGCCATATTAAGTCCACCTGTACTCAATTGACCTTTGCTCATCTAAAACTTGACTTAACCAGTCAGTTTCACTGTGCTAAAATTCAATTACTGTGCACTCAAAAGCTGAAAGGATTGTGCCTGGCAAAGGCTTCAATAAATGGCTGCATAGTTGGGGAATGTGTGAGTTGTCTTCAAGATTGATTATAAGCACCTCAGTTCTTAACAGTCAAACTTTATTGCTACAATAAACTGATTCATCAAATTGTTAATTCAACATGGTACATCGTTCTAAAGAACTTGCAGATACCACAATCAGCAAAATATAAGATGGCTCCCTGGCTATTTAAAGATTTCTTGATTGCATGTGTTAGACAGTTACCTGCACAATGTATGTTCACATACATGTACTCTACATGAACTTTGTAATGTTGAATTTGAAGATTTGATTGGCTGCATATGTGTACAACGATGATTGTAAATGAACAGCGATTTGGGGAAATAAATGTATCATTTTTAATAGTTTTGTTTTGTCTCTTGTTACATTTACCACACAAAATGTTTGTTCAAAAATGGTTGGGTGAAAATTCACTATTGGAATATTGAAGAATCACCCATAAAAAAAACTGGAAAAGTTTTTCCATTAATAAGTAGTAAGTTGCCTTTTTAGCTCAAAAGGTTGGAAAGTCCCAGTTAGATACAAATTGTATCGGGATTCTTGTCAGTTAACACAAACTTGATGATGAGTTTTGTGAATTGGTAACGATTAAATTAAATGATGTAAACTATCAATTTGCATATCGGCTAATCTTTACAAACTTGCATGCACCTCGGCAATTTCACAACTGTTTACAAATGTTTAGTAAAGAATGGGTAGAAAATAACTACAAGGCATCCAGAAATTAAGACTTGTAATGCATCTTCTGTTTGATGGTCTCACATAATCAACACAACCTCCATCAATTTGCATCAAGCGATATAATCATTAACAATAAATACATGAACAAAGACTAAGATTCACGCCACAAAGTCATCAATATAAAAACTATTCCAATTTCTAGTATGACAGGATAAAGGTCTTTTACAACACACAAACTGAAAATATAAACTGTTTTGATATGACCTTCATTCTAGCTTACCTTGGGCAGATCAGCATGTTTTCTTGAGAGTTGTTCTGATTGCATTCCAAACTCTCTGGTTGACTTCCATCTACTTCAATTCCATCAAAATAGATGTCATTGCCAGCAGCATTGTACCCATAGTTTCCTCTGCCATGAGCAATCAAGCGGCCAGGCTGTATGGCAATAACATTTATAGTATGTTGGTTACATAAAGCAAATACAAATAACAGCCATGAATAAACAAATAGGACGAATCATTCTGAAGTATTGATGTACATAATTAAGTACTGGCATTCCAATGAGAATATTTTGGTATGATTTGGTTTGCCCTTCACCAATTTATAATAACCACTGTATACCGAATTCTTGTCACTGGCACTCAAACCCATCCTTACTTGCAGTTGAGAAGCTGAATTGTGAAGGACATGCCTACAACAAACGCAGCATGCAAGGCCCCTGAGGCACACAGCCATATCGACTCATATATGACCATGGGGCACAGCCAAGGAAGAATAATGAAAGGGTCTGACATAGGAGAGAACCAAGACACAACTGTAGTCACATATGGCCTAAGCTAGGAATCGAACCAGGTCCACTGTGGTGAGAGCAAGCACTCTTCGCAACAGCTACCCATGCAACCCAATTCTAAACAACTATGTCTTAACTGCTAGACACCCCAAACCACCTACATTCTAGAATACTATGTCTTACCTGCTAG
>CM021545.1:3033437-3048505 GCA_010994315.2 Pisaster ochraceus | reverse complement strand
CCCCCCCCCCCCAAATTAAAATGTCTAGTTACGCCACTGGGTGTAAGTTGCGAAGTTGAAATTCTCAGTGAATTCTCCGTACACACATCCACATTAAAGGCTTTTCACACCAGCCTTTTAACCCACATGTTGAACTTGACCTGGTGTAGTTCCTTAGCTTTCCCTTGGGCAAGTATTAATTTTGCATCGCCCACACCAGAAAACTGGCTACGCGCCTGTTCACACACACTGGTTCCATTGAAGATAGACTTTTGGTTAGGTCCTAATGGAGGATAAACAAAAACGAACCATGATAACATTTAATAACAGAGCGGGTCTTGGGACCATGGTGTAAGATTAGAACCTTAGCCAAGACTTGCACACGCATGTCCCATGGGGGAGGGGGGTGCACTACACGTTCACATACTTATTGCTTCCCTTCCACATTAAAAACAAAACTTGAATAGAAAGGGAAAAAAAGCACAAACTCTTAAATGTCCTATATTGCACCAGTCAGCATTGTTATAATGTCCTATATTGCACGTCAGCATTGTTATAATGTTCCGGAGCCCTGGCGAGCCCAGACCACACGACGTAAAAGCTTCCTACTCTGTTTTTTCAAAACACAAGTCTCATCAGCAAGGACGAAGCCTTTATGCCCCCTACGCTGGCTAGAAACCAGTATCTGAGTTTAAAAAGTCGGTTTCTTTGTAGTATAGTACTTGGTTTTGTTTGAACTATAAAGTTTACAAAGTAGCTTCTTAGTGAAGATAAGCTTTCCTTGTGCGCATAGCAAGCATACGTGACTCTGTTTTGAGAAACAGAATGGTCATAATTTGAAGAATTCCGCAGCGTTGGAAATGGCGTAAATTACTGTGAACTGCTTTTTAAAGGTTTGTTTTCTTCATTTCTTCCATAGGTCACTTTGGTTAGAAAGCAGTTTGCGACAGCTAGTTATGTTTAGCACGATACTTTAAGAACACGACCTTTAAACATGCATTACCTGTATTTTGATATTATTCGTAATTAAGCGAATGCATTATAAAGAAAGGTTATTTGTATAACTCAAAATATAACAAGTTTAGATTTCTGACCTCGGGAACCGGACAAACAAGCAAAAGACAGTGTAAGTCTCGCGACGATAAGGTCACCATTGAGCTTCCGGGCACTTCTGAGCCATCAGCTATGGGAGAATTAGCGCGGTGCAATATTGTGTGATTTTATTTTTGTCACACCACTTTCTCCACCCACAGAAACTCATGGGTGGAATGGTCACATTTAAAACTAACAACGTAATCAAAAACATTTAAATAAATCCAGAAAATTATGAGAAATTAGTGAAGAGACGTTGCTCAACCTCCAACATCCGGCTCGAAGTGGTAAAATTGCGGACTTACGCCGACTGTGTTGCGCAAACAATGGCAACAGCCACTAACAAACCGAGGTTACTTAAAATAGCGGGATAGGCTAAGTGCTTTGTTACCTCGCGCAAAAGCAGACATTTTGTCATTATGGATTTTACGTGACGGGCCAACGACGTCCTAGTTCTGCTTGGTTTCGGGTATCTGTACTACTACAAACTCGAGCAAGGAGCTACATCTGTAGCTCCTTGCTCGAGTTTGCATGCGTGTACGTCAAGGATCACACGACGATCGCGCCTTCATTGCATGATCTTTATGATCAAATGTAAAGCAAAAACTAAGGTCAGCTATAAACAAAATATAATTTTTCAAAAATTTGCGAAACTGTTTTACAATATAAACAATTTGATCCGAATCAAGCTGTTTTTATTCAAATCATGTTCAATGAATGAATCATGTTAAAACAGCACAGAACAGGTTCTTTTTAAAGACAATAGACTGTGCAAGTCTCGCGCGTATTCGAACATTGGGATCCGTTAAAGCGCGTGAGTTTGTTTCTTTCACGCGTTAAAGCAATGTACTTAGGACCACAGTGGTCCCAAAAATGTTCGAATACGCGCAAGACTTGCACCCGGTCTATTACCAATTATACACACTGTTGCTGCTATTCGAGTAGTCTTGGCGCTTTGATTTGTCAAGGTTCACGGAGCTGAGCCACACCGGTTCGATCAACCCGCATCACAAGCAGTATTAGTCCAGTCAGCAAATAATGCCTTTTGAGATTCTGGTACTTGACAGAATGGATGCAGCCAGTGACTGATTTTGTTCAAATAGTAGTTTTATTGATCATTGTTTATATCAGAAGGTCATAATACGTTTTCATGAACCACAAACAATACTTCAACTAGGAAACCATACAAATATCAAATGTCCATTAGTGAGGCTGAAACACGGAGCCCCCATAGTGACATTTGATGAAAATAATTACTGTTATTTATTACATAATTTGGGGTTGGACAAAGAAAAATTGACTAGAGCGGGATTTGAACCCACGACCTCAGGGCTATCGCGCCGGCGCTCTACAAACTGAGCTATCTAGCCCTATGTTGGTGGTCTCCCTATTTTGTTCATATCTCTGTTAACCGTTAGCTGCCATGTAGCCACGGATCACACCCAAGCTTACGATACAATCTGGGAAGCGGCAGCCAGAGGATCACCATTATTATTAAAAATTCGCCCAGTCAGTTTCCCTTGTATTTTTTAAATTTGATATTTGAAATAAAGTCGCATCCCCCAAAAGGAAATCATTTTGTATTTCGAGAGAAGATTTTTTAGAAACTTTATGATTTCAAAAATATTTCAAAATATTTGGGTTCTTTTTGGAAGGAAAACCTATTAGCGTTCCAAAGTCTCCCATTGATCCAAGCTGTGTTCTTTGTGTGCCCTGGGCTGTATTTTTGAAATGCACAACTCAATTGTAGTAACCACACATCTTGTGCAAACTTTGGTTCAAAAGTTCTTGCAAAAACCTACACAACAAAAATGTACATCAAACAGGCCTGTGAGTATAGTGACATCTAGTGGCTATATCCATAGCAATGTATGATGCCAAGGTGATGTCAAGGTAGGCCACTAAATAATAGCTGTGACTAAGTTCAAAATGTCATTTGCGAGTTGGTTTGGATTAATGTCTGGTGCAATGACTTCTTAATCAAAAGTGTAATAATAGGCAAGAGACTATGACTGAGTACAGTAGGAGTAGGATGTTTTATTGTATGACATAGACAGTATCCAAGATGGCGACTTACATCCAGTCTACATGTGACACCTACCCGATACTGGTCCCAAGAGGGCGGTATGACATTATACCATATGCTCATTCTACAAAAAGTTATTGAAATATGAATTCCTCAGACTATAGAGACTGTCGCCTTGTCAAATAGTTCGGGCCAAGTTTTGGAAGCAACCTCCAGGTGCCATACACATCCATTTAGAACGGTGTATAAATATGGGCGATCGCCGACTCTTACGTAGCTCTGCAAATGTTTTTCCCGAGTCATGTGACATAGCAACTGTATTTACAGTCTGAGTAGTTCCGTTTAGCGGTAACTTGCGACTAAGAAAGGCATTGTACCCGGAATTTTTCAAGACAAACTAGCATATTAATGGCATATTACATTTTTAAAGGTATGTTAAACAGACTAATATGAGTTTTGTAAATAAACAACGGGCGGCTGAATATATATTCACCCATTTTTAAGGACATCAAATTAAAGCATGAAAAAAAAACTCGCCTACAAAATAACTATAACAACAATTACGCGGTAACATGTCGCATGTGGCAACCCATCACGTTGCGTAATAACCTTAGCATTTATCGTTACTATCTTTGTACAACTTTGAGTTTCTTTATTGTAATTAAGAAATAAATTAATATCAACAACACGTGCTTTCCAATATAGCAAGGTCCGGTTCCTTTTTCACGCAAAAACGAATGCAGACTGACTTTACGGGGCGTAACCAATCGTTGTTCTGTCGACGGGTTGTCTTCACTTTTTACTTTTTAAGAAGTACAAATGTATATCTAAGAGTTCTATGATGAATACTCCACTGTTTCAATGTGCTCCGCCCCACACATAGGTAATAAACAATGATTTCAGGTGCACAGGCTTGTAGACAGAGTCACTGCTTTCAGCTAACATCCGGGGACGTTTAATGCAACACTGAAAGGTTAAAGGTCAATAAACAACTTTATGCAAAATGCAACAATGTTTCCCAATAATTATTATTGCGATTCCAGAAAGTTTGCATCGTTTTCGCAAATTGCGCATGAACTCGGTTTCACAGTGTGAAACGTAGATCTTACCAAAACATCAGTAATCATTACATTCCCAAACTAAGGTTATACATTTTAGTGTAATTATGCTCCTTTATAATAATCAAGTTTGAATAAGTATTTATTTATACATAATGTTAAGTTTTATCAATCGACAACTGAAGTTATTTGATAAACGTTTAGTATACATGTGTTGTTAACAACTCAACGGCAGCCACACGATTCAACCACCATATTCTGGTACGTCTTGAGAGCCACGTTACTCTCTTCATCAAAAAACAAGATACTTAGCGGTGACATTGTCTGCGGAACACAGCACGGTGAAGGTATGTCTTGAGATGTCACTGCACTCATCACACTCTGGATAGCTGCATGGTTTGACGGGTTGGCTGTCTGTGTATAAAGAACAAAAACAATGGAAGACCCAATTTGATAAGATAAATCATTTTTTAAAGGTATAGACTGTAGAACCATTCACGGGCATCTTTATTGTACAAATCTGATCTTGTTGTGCAAGACATAAACATAACAAAGAATGAATGCACGTGTTGCAATTTGCTACACAAACCGTGATTAAAGACTTTAGATCTTTGCCTTTTCCTTTTGTTGACTGGGCCTGATTTCATGGCTTACCGTAAGCAAAAATCGGCTCTTACGGAAGCAGGGAATTCCGCGCTTTGATACGTCAAGCCTATTTCACGGGTTAGCAAACAATTTTTGCTTGTGCGTGTGCGTACTCCACAGCTAGCGCAGAAATTCGGCGCTTGCAGAGTAAGCGGAGAATGGTGATTACCAGCGCAGAATTCGGCAGTAAGTAGAGCCATGACATTGGGCCCTGATGTCCCCTATGTGAGTTGTCCGCCGTGCCTTCCATGAAATAAATACCTTTTGTCCCTTCCCCCACACATTTTAAAAGGTGGGAAAACGAATGTGAGAATGAGAGAATGTGACGGGTTGCTTTGAAACTATAGAAAGTTACAAAATCCCGGGGTCAGAATTAACCTGTATTAGTCGGGTCCCATGCGTAACCAATTTCTGGGTCAGATTGACCCGGAAAGTGACTACAGGATGGGATTTTACCATTTACTGGGTCATACTGATACAGAACTGGGTCAGGCCCCCACTGCACCAAGATCCAGGTCAGGTCATTTCGTATGACCTTGAACACCACAGCTAAGTCCACGCACCCCTCCCCTCCCTCTGTATTGTGCTTAATTCTTCAGGACAGGAACATCTTCTAAAAACATAGCATTGTTCAAAACATCTTGACAATAGACCTTATGCATTGACGTCATTCAACCGCCATCTTAGAGGTAAAACGGTGACGAAACAATCGAAACGCACAGATTTGTGCGCGCGGCGCACAGGATTGGCCAATGAATAACCTCCTTTTGACCTCTATGCGAGGGCGCCCTACTAAAATGACGTCATGTGCATAAGGTCTATAGATAGTTCCCAATAGACGCCATCTTTACGGGCAAATTGCATTTTGGCTTGCAGGCGCGCCAAGCGCTCAAATTATTAACGCTGCCGCGCTATTAACTAATCATGCAATGAGTTTTGTGAAATGTGCGCTGCTGCACGCCGTTCTCACGCAAAACGCATGACTGTGTGTTCCAAATTGCCCGTAAAGATGGCTGACTTACGTCATAATGCAACCTATCTATATATTCACCAGATAAATTAAAATTGTAATAAAAATATACATGACCTTTTACCATTCTAGCATTCTTTCGTAAAATTTCGTAATTTTTTTTCACAAGTCTTGAAGCTTCACATTATTATTGTTTTTCTGCTTGCTACATTAATCCAGCAATGTTATTGATTGTTTGTGTTTACAGCACATGATATAGTTAGCATTCTTATTCAATTGTGTAAAATGTATTTTGAATGTGGATTTGTGTGTGTGCGTGAACATACGCATTCAAACCGATGACTTTAACATTAGGGATCCGGGAAAACGACATATCGGGGACAGTCCTCAGTTTGTTTCGTGTACAAAACCAATGGAAACGTCGTTAAAAAAACCCAAGTCCAAACCATGGGGATGTCCTCGGTTTACACCATTTACAAACTTGTGTTTGTGTTTGTGCGTGAGTTTGTATACACCTTCAAACCGGGAACTTATAACAAAAGAGGACAATGGGTGAAGGTCCCCAGATGTAAAGTGTGTACAAAACCAATGGGAGCCGTTGTCTAAAAGTACAAACAAAAGAGGGGCAATAGGAGGTGTTTATACACTTGTGTGTGTGTGTGGTGGGGTTTTTTCTTGGGGGTGCTCTTTTCTGACACTGATAGAGTTAACACACTAGAAGAAAATAATGATGTATTAACCTTTGAGAGAGGAAAGCTGCAAGGTCCAGCACAATAGTAAGCATCAAATCCTGCTGGAGCAATCACGTATCTATCCCAGTTGATTGTATTGAAGTTAACAAACATTTGATGCCTTGAGCAGACACCATTGCCTGGATCTACAGTGTTCATATCATCATCGTCCAGCACAGGATCTGTATCATCATCTGATAAAGAACTTGTCGGATCCAATAAGGGTGCTTTACCGTGCTTTTTGCTGTTACCTTTGCGCTTTTTACTGGTGTGCTTCTTCTCTTTGCGTCTTTTGCTGTCTTGTTCCGTGAAGTGTTGGAACGTAGCTTGGTGTGCAAGATTTGTACTCCCACCCTCTGGGAACTCATTGGTTATAATTGGATATGTTTTAGTCTCAATGCTCCGTGTATGTCTAGAGAGGCCCGTTTTTTCGTGATGTAGTTTCGTAGCTTCTTCTTTAGCCCAAGGGAATACAGAGTTTTTCTCATTACTTTCGTCTTCAAATGCGAACATCAAGAGAAATGGGCGTGCATGATTGGAGATAACCCTCTCAATGACCTCACGGTCGTGTGGTGTATCATGTGACCCGGCGAGTACCTTAAACGACACTCCAATGACTATCTTTGAAGTGATTGATTTTGATGCGTTTATGATGTGGACAAGGTGAGAAGTGATATCCAAAGTGCGCCATCTACGACCTGGTGAAGGTTGACGATGAATCCCCATCAATCGGCATCTTGGTGGGGTGTCTTCAATGAAATGTATTTGAATGCTGAGAACTGAGTTAGAATCCATCGCAGTTAGTTGCTTAGAAGCGAAGTATTGAAGCTCAGCTGCCTTAAAGTCCTCGGTTGTATGTGGTCTCACTGTAAACACATACATCAACTCACTGCATGTCAACTCTGAAACATAACAATACAGTATATGGAAAGTATTATTTCGAAGTCTACACTGCAATACACTGGGTGAATGTTGTTGCATGTTAGCAAAGTCCGTTTTATAGAAATAGTCAGATAACTTTCCAACTTGATAGCGGTTATCTTACATCTTCATATTGGTCGATAGCGGTTGGCTTTCTATCTAGTTCATTATAAGCTAAAAGCTGCATTGGTGTATATGTTCGATTTTTTGGACATGGTCTCACTGACGTAAACAATTAATGGTGACATTAATTGTTTACGTCAGTGAGACCGGGCTTAGCGAGAATCCGCCTTACAGAAAAAGCTCTTAGTTGCTAACGCAAGGATTGTATTCAGTGGATAGAAGTGCGTTATTGGAATTCTTGATATCTTTGAACTGCAATCCCCAAGCCAACCACGTCGGGATGGTCGGGTTGGTGTAGTGGTATCTTTCCGCCTTCGACCTCTAGGATCCCTCTGATTGCATGGGTTTTCCCCTGGAATAATTCTCTCAGTTTGCCCTCCTACATCTAAAACCGAAACTTCCTTCTGGTCTTCTCTCTACTGGGTTCTTAGCCTAGTATAAGGAGTCTTTCGCTGCTCAACCAGAACTAATCAATTAAATAAAATGAAAGTTATATCTGAATGCTCTCGGCATTCCCGTTGCAACTAATACAACAGTCAAAAGACTCAAAATGTTGCTGCATAAGGGAATGGTTTGAGCCTACCACACTCCAGCATGGTCAGGGTATACGTGGAAAGCTTGGAATGGTTGAATATCAGATATTAAATGAGTGTTTACACTATATGGCCAATAATAACGAAGCCTTCCTGCACGATCAGCACAAGGCTGTGACTGTAAAGGAGTGCAGGTACGTGCAAGCCATAAATCACTTTATACGATTTAAAATATGCCTAAAAGTAGACATCGGCAATACATCAAAAGATACAATTGAATTAAACAGCTTGAGTACCATTAGCAGCATGAGTAAATTGAATCAGTTTTGCCCTGGCCGACTTACAATTACAGGATTGGAATCTAGTTAATGGAACCGCAAGTCACTCAATTTGTTGTCGTAGCATTCGCTTGATGTGCTTATTAGATAGAAGACGTGCATTACTGATACACTCATCATCCTTAGCCTAAGACAGTCTATATCATATCTGTACATCAGATAATTAGTTATGGTCTCTGGGTAATCTGTAACAATGACGGGAGTGCCGAACTGATTTTGGAAATCGAATTAGAAAGTTGCAACAAACAATGGATGTTAGAAAATAATGAAATATCTCAAGATATGAAATTGGAACTTATCTTTTTCGTCAATAAATTGAGTTCCATTTTCCTGTTAAAAATAGCACACACGATAAACTATTGAAGTAAACCTTACCTTGAAAAAACTCAAACTATACGCTGTGACCACAAATTGTCCCTAAACTAGGCTTTGCAAGACTGCACTGCATGAGCTACAATACGTTGGAACGTATTGTCAATATAGTTGATATATTAATGTTTATGGAGCGACAACTGACAATTATTTTGGAAATGTCGAATGTCCTTGTCAACCCCAAATAGCAACTTGCTCAAGTGAGCTTCTAGCTAAAAATGTCAAAATAAACAAAACAAGTGAAGGTTAAGACCTCAGACAGAGTTCACACTTTATGTATGCCGGGAATGTAGACAAACTAAAAGATTAAAAATACATTGTTTGATTTGGCTTTGGTGTATTGAGAATACAGGCATCCTGTGCTGTGAAGTTGCGAGTGTTTTCAAACTGCCGACATCCAGATTAAGTGAGGATACGATTTCAACTTATCATCTTCACCTTAATGACAGGTGTAATTGTCTGTAAATTGTAATGCTCATTTAGGGCGAGCCAGCAATATTTTGGGAAAGATTTAAACAGCTTAGATAAAGTTACTTTACATTTACTAAGTAAACCTCACCCACAACATGGTGACACTTTCATACGAAATTCCACGTGTTAAGCTGTTCAAACGATTTGCTCTATCGATTTACAAAATTGATTAATCGATGTAGTTAAATTGATTTACTAAACCATTCGAGGGATTAAAGTGGATCAATCCCGGGCTTTGAACTTCCGGCAGAATCACCTGATGAACCAAAAATCAGGGAAGCGCCACAGTCCCAAAACACACCTTTGAAACACCCATTTTATTCATTATGGTTTGATGAAGTTGTTGCCCCCATCATGGTGGTCAGAACTAGCATCATTTACAAACTCTATCTCTACGACCAATAATTCAATCCCTGACAAACACAATCTACATTCCACCTCTTTCATCTCGCATAAATACTTCTGTTGATCTTCTTAAGACTGCACTAAGTCTTATCTATTATAGTTTCGATTTATCAAATTTAAACTTGTTTGTTACAGTTAATTTTAGTGAAAGGTTCGTTGTCATTCTCCGGACCAGATTTATTCCCACCGGATAATAATGGCAATATTTGAGACTGAAGCAATTCTCGTGATACCGTTACCAGGGCTTCAATACAAGAACACTGTTTTAACTAATGACTATTTTCTTATTAGTAACAACGTTTTAAAGGAGCAAGTTGCTTGTTGAGAACGCATAGAGTCGAATTAATAGGGAATTGAAAACTTCGACCGAGTCTCTGACTTAATGTAATTATAAGAATGACCTTCACTTACAACCAGCGCATGCACATACCTTCTATACTGATTGAGTCATGGCGACGCATCAATTTGAGTGCAATTTATACTGTCAGTATTTATTTCATATATTGATTTCCGTACACACGCATCCACTGCTGGATGTACATTTCCCAATAATGCTAAATTAGTATTGACATAGTAATGGCATACTTTGTATTTTCATATGTGTAAGTTGTCTTTGGAGGACGCCTGAATATTGACGTTTATAAAGTTTCATTTGCGAAATTGCTAAAGCGACATTTCTTACAAATTTTGCTCAAATTTGCAAAATTACACGTCAATATTTCCAGAGGTTAATGAATAACTTGAGCCTCTAAGTCATGAATCTTGAACGTCTAATTTTAAAATCGAGCCTTTGGCTTCTGGGTTTTCAAAATTCAGTCTCTTGATTATTTTCTATTTTGCATGTTTTGTAATTTGTTATTTTGGGCTCTCAGCTCTCTTAATTTTTCTCTATTAGAGGTCTTATGAGAGTTGTATGAGAGAAATGAACAACGGGCACGCTGTGCAATGAGATCCACTGAGGGGGGCAATGGAACCTGCGGTTAAGCCGAGGGTGTCATTTGCTTCCGAGTGTGTAGAAACCCCATAGACCCCATCACACAATATTGTTTCGTTAGGTCTATACCATGGTAATAGATTGATTGCAGGTTGTGGAAAACAAACATTACAAAGTGAAATCAATTATATTGCTTTATTAATTTATTGTTGAACATTGCATTTCGTAGCTTAGTTGATCTAATTCCAACACTTTAACAGGGAAAATGTGAATTATTTTACCTACCATACACCTAGTATAACCTCATACCCAGGGCTATTTCTAAAATTGCACAAGGCAGTGTGGAAACGACTCATGGTGGGCACGGTCCATGGTGTGAATTCCGTTTGGTACATCACTGAAATTCCCCCAATTCATGTACATGCGTCTTTGTAGCCCATCACGTGATTGGTTCTCAACCAATAAATTTCACATTATATTACCGTGGTATAACAATGCATTTTTTGGTTTTGCCCAACACCCATAGTGTGCTAAATAGTGTTTTTCAAGTCCTACAATGGAAAACATCCACGCATCGGTCAGGACTGTCTTCACCATCACGAGGGGCCCCGTTATGAGTAATCAATTTGTATACTACCAAGTCCCTGAATAGTGTGGGGTGGGTTATTTTTTATTATACCAATGTTAAATTTGCCGCTCAAGGCAAGAACTCATGACAGCTAGCTTGATAATTTCTCCTGGCTCGTTTGTGTAAACAACTTGAAGTGTAACACGATCACATTCCTTATAACGTGGCAATGGATGGGTTTTGACAAAGAGGTGGTGAAACCACGACTGCCATAAGTCGATCGATTGAGCAGATTCAAAATGAAGACATTCTTGTGTAGTGTGTTGACGCAACACTGGATTTCCACATTCTGGACTATGTAGTGAGTGTAACGTGGATAGACAAGTTGAGGATCCTTTGGGGATGGGGGTTTGAAAAGGCGCTACGGCTAAGTGAGATAACATTGTGCTTCTTTACCAGCGTACGGGCTTAACTTTATTATAGAAAACTGTCAATAGGCTCAGAAATTATTAGCATCTTTTTATAATTTTTTTCAAAGATAAATAGCAATATTCATCCTGAACACATATCGTCATTATTTTGATGCCTTTTAATTTGAGTTTTCATTTACGATTACAATGTGTCCTATAATGTCACGTTAAATATTATTATGTTTGTACTTTTCAATATCTCACCATGGGAAAGTCAGTTGAATGTACTAAAGTTAACACTGAGAGCAAATTAAAATGAATTTGTTATACACAAGTTCAACTTATTTACAACGAGCAAGCTATACTCTGCAAACTTTTTCTAACAGTCTTCAGCCACTGAAGAAATATTGTTACTTCACTCAACAAGAAAAACATATTGTTCCTAAAAAAAAACAGCAACAGCAACGCCCAGCTATCATTTTGCTTTCCATGACCTAATTTAATTACCTTTAGTTTCATAAATCTTTTTCCATTAAGATATTCCCAAGGCACACATTAATTGTTGAACGCTTGGTCAATTTACCGCTTTAGTTCAACTGATGACGTGTGGCTGAACTGATGACCCATACACCTGAGTGATTAATCATTCACCCGTAAAAATGGTGTTTGGGTGGAGCAGAGATTGACTGATGGTCACTATTACTGCCAGGTCAGTGGTAAATATCTTATCAACTTCATTTATAAGTCATTTAAAATATTGCATTTGGACTACTTGCAATGGAACGATTTCATTTTGTCTATTAACTTCAGTAAATCAACAACGGGATCGAAAACCAAAACAATTAATAACAAATCGCGTTCAAAGGGAAAACTCAGTCTGCAGTCGATATGCCGACGTTTGACTTTCAACTCAGCATTGGTATACCTCCAGTATATGTCTCGGGCAGTATGTCTCGGGCAGTATGTCTCGGGCAGTATGTCTCGGGCAGTATGTCTCGGGCAGTATGTCTCGGGCAGTATGTCTCGGGCAGTATGTCTCGGGCAGTATGTCGCGGGCAGTATGTCTCGGGCAGTATGTCTCGGGCAGTATGTCTCGGGCAGTATGTCTTGGGTAGTATGTCTGAGGCATAAGGCCCTTTGCCTTGGGCAGTATATCTTGGGCAGTATGTCTTGGGCGATATGTCTTTCACGTTTGCGAATGTTTTGCTTTTGTTTTGCCGCGAACCTTTGTCCAGACATGATCCTCTACTTTGCCTTGAAAAGGCATGGCATACCAAGGCATGCCAGGGTAAAATGGCACTGGCACTTCTACAAAAATGTGAAACGTGTAAATACTCCAACTTGCTCCAAGTGATTGAAGTCAATTAAAATGTGTAAAGACTAACCTAATGGGTTCAAAGAGGGGAAACGATCATTTCCAATCTGCTTATCTTGTTTGAATATATTAAGTTGAAGTGTTTGAGTGAAGCTGCGGTGTGGGTCTAGGCGGGTCATTGCTTATCAGCCGAGGTATCTGCAGTTCCAAACCTAATTAAGGCTAAGATTTCAGAGAGAAGGATGCGTGGTATCAGACAGTGGAGTCTGTTCCATCCAATTGAACAATTAACGGCGTGCTATTGCAGACGAAGCAATATCTACCGTTACAGAGAGGCACTTATGTCACTATAACAAGGTCACAGTTTCAAACGAAATGGCTCCGTACAGCTGAAAAATTAACAACCTATCACATCGATGTTCAAAGGAACAATTTGCCTAGTGCGAGGCTTAAATGCCACTCGATCGACCAATCAAAGTATTACATATTAATATCATTTATGACGCGGTTTATAAGAAGGAACCATTCATCTCGTGATAAACAAAATGGGAAAATACAAAAATGTTCCATTGTAGAGTACATTATTACAAGACCTAATAATTATTACCAAATGGCTGTAAACCGAAAATGAAAATGCAGTACAGAAATTACAGAAAATGACATGAACGGCCAAATATTCCATACCAGGGCGAAGAAATAGTTCGCGTGATATTTTGAAGGGTTTGAGTTTTGATAGTTATCTACAAAACACTTCAACGAAAATGTGAAAACATGTTGTTATTTGACGTTCCGACACCACTTTATCCACAAAAACCATTACACAACAAAAGTTACTGATTAGTTTGTTTGTTTTTCAGTAAAATGCTCTATACTTTACAAATTTGTCCATGTTGGTTTCTTAACATATACGTTGATTTGGATACTTGTTATTATCGACTGATATTGCTATCATCTTAGCTTGGACACTTACCCTGTCGTGGTAAGACACTACGAACTGTGTTTCCCCGACCTTTCAGAAGCTCATGATTAACAGTGAGTTTCTTCATGATTTTCATGATGTGCTTGGGTGGATGAACGTCACCTTCAATATTCACGGAATCCATGCCTCTGCTTGGACCTTCTCTGGGAAGTTCAAACCAGCTAGAAGAATCTACATGGCTCTCATGCTTAGCAGGTTTCATGGATGGCAGTCCACTGCACACCACAGCACCAATGCAGCTGATAACTAACACCTTCACAACATAACGGGGACTACTCTCAGCCATTTGTAGTTAGAATTAGGATCGTTTATTTGGTAGTCAATTACATTTACATCACACCATGGTTTACGCCTTTTACAGTGCTAACGTAGTGTTTTTGTGTAGCAGGGTTCTATTTCTGTGGTAATTTGTGACTCAGCATTTGATGTTCCTGTCGAGGCGGTTTAATCTCACCTGACCATACACGTCCTACCTTAATTGTTGCTTAGCTCGAGTACAAAGCAGTAGTTCCTGAAAGTACCGCAAATGCCGAAAAATATAACTGGTATTGGAGCAAATGCGACTTTGAGTGAGGTTTACACTACTGTGTATAGAAACGAATTAGCGAAAACGTGGTTTGATACACAGAATTTGTCAAGAAGTAACTAAAAACAGTGCCGTCTTTGTTGGTTATGACTTCACAATCCTGCAGTGAAAGGTCCTCTGACTACATAGTAGCTGCCTGCTGCCGTGAGAAACTCAAAGTGCTCGTCTATCTCTCAAAATGAACTATGCTTGAACTGATAAGTGCATTAAGGCTGCGGTAGCAGTGAAGGAAACAAGTTCTCTTTTGAAGGTGTTCAATTAAGCTATGCGGTTCGAACCAGCGCGACAGCGCTGAAGGTCATGTGCAAATACGACAGATTGATGGGATGGGGGTAGAACACAGAATAAATAACTTGCCTGTGTGTCAAGATGGATTGGTCAACACATGGCTGGATGGCAAAGACACCGGGAGCAATGCTGTGTCCCAAGCCCATTCTCTATATGGTCCAAACTGCAATTATGTTTGATTCATTCATTTTATTTTATTTATTTATTTATTTATTTTTATTTTTATTATTGTTGTTATTATTATTAATATTATTATTGTATTATATTTTATGTTTTTATTTTATTTATTTATTTATTTATTTATTTATTTATTTATTTATTTAT
>CM021545.1:3009220-3024682 GCA_010994315.2 Pisaster ochraceus | reverse complement strand
TCATTCATTCATTCATTCATTCATTCATTCATTCATTCGTTCATTCATTCATTCGTTCGTTCATTCAATCATTCATCCCGTGACCGTCGAGTTGGTTGTTGGGGTGCCATGATGGATGCATCTGCTGTCGGGGATTATCGTGTGACTGTCGTGCTGATCGTTGGGGTGCCAAAATCTGCATGGATCGCCTTCATTAGGTTTGAACAATTGTGATCAGCATATACCTCAGTTATTCTTGTAGTGATGTTCATTAACTTGATATAAACATGTTCGGTGATTAATGTTCTCTCATTAAATTAGACCTATGTCAGCATTAATGCTAAATATAATGTCATTTTTTATGTGTACGCGCAAACACCATGGTCTTGGACCAAGACTACATTGACCCATAAATTGGCACCCAACCACCAGACTTGTTTAAATCCCTACGGGCAATGTTATAGATCCCAGCTGATAGTGTGATTGAGTTAGGCCCTCTTGCAGCGACTTGTGTAGTCTTGGTTCCAAGACCAGTGTGTTTGCACGTACACACAACCAACATTCAGATATGAACACCGCACGCTGAGTTTGTAATCAATGAACATAGAGGGCGCTTTGTAATTTGGTTCCTCGGATCCTACCAAGGGTGCACCACACTAAATAATAGGCCAACAGTCATGCGCCAAGCTAACTATCATTTCTTGTGAACCCACAGCTACTTTTGAATAATAACGTTTTGGGGTCGGCAACAAATAGATTGTGTATATAACAATCTATGCGAACCTGGGGGTTCTGTGCTTCAACTTTTGAGGAGACTGGGTACATTTTTTAGGCTTTATAGTTGGTCCTATTTGGCTTGGGAAGTGGATAAATGCTCAGCGGCCCCCACAAATTCCCAGTGCCCCTCAGGTGCCCCCTTCCCATGAAAAAATCGCGATAGTGCACACAAAAAAGTAGAGGGTAAAAAAAGAGGGAAATTTTTAGTTTCATCAAATAGTAGTGAACGATCGCAATCAGGATCGCTATCGCGGCCACAAAATGCCATAAGAGAATGGCGGCCCACCGCAGCGTCCCCCTTCCAAAATAACCCCCCACCCCACTGACATACCCACTCTCCCTGCCCCCCCCCCCAATGCATCGTTTGTTCCATGTAATAAATAGGGTGGTTACAGAGTGGAAAATGTTACTTGTGGTCCTTGCGAACAGCTGTAAAGTGTAAGGTGTGACTGTTTTATCGAGTCTGGGTGGAGCGTCCATTAAATGCCAGGTAAGAAGATTTGGTTTGCTAGCATTAGAAGCATGTAATTCTCCATCATATCTCGTTGATCGTCCGCTAAAGAAATACGTGTGGCCAATATTTTCGTTGCTTTAAAAGCTATTTCCTCGACATTGACATTATTTGCAGACGGAAGAATATCTCTGGAGGATGGCCTGTAAAATGGTAAACAACGCTCTATTTATACTTCAAGTGCTCGACTGCTTGGAAAAATATAACCTTGAAAGGATTCCTTATGAGAAAAACAACAAAGAAAACCTACGATGTGTAGTATTGCTTGAAGACACTGTCCAGGGTTTTCTGCCGAATTCAAATGAAAATGTTTGGTTACACCCACTGCTGGTTACGGCACTGGTTAGCTCGAAAATTACGTTCGGAAAATCATTACATTCACTTCTTACATTCATTATCTTAAAACATAACGTGAAGCCCGAAGTTGAAAATAAACTCGCTACTCACTTACTTGCCCTGCCACTCACAGTTTTTTACTAACTTGGTACTTACTTATAGTTCTAATAAGGCAATTGTAGATTTTCCAGTTGTTTTCAGCAAAACAGCAGCCTATTTAACTTTCATGCATTCGTCTTCAAGCAAATTTGCCTCTCAGTGTGAAGAACTAGCGTGCATCTGCTCAACGACTTTCACGACGATCTGTGTTTAACATGGGAAATTCCCTTAAAGTTCAAGCACTCGGGAGACGTTTTCCTCTGTTTCAGGAAAGTACTTTTGTTAAACATACTAGGTCGCCCGGCATTGTATAGTATATTATATATTCCTCTTTCTAAAGAGTCTAACTTCTATTTAATTAGGAGACAGAAAAGAGAGGCACTTGTTTATTCAAAGGGTGCATTTCGACTCAAATACTCAGTTTTATATTGAGGTCTCGCCACATTTGGTCACTTTTCCTGGGGTTGTCCAATTAAATTGAATAGCAAACTCGCTAGCAACCTTGCAGAAATGTAAGTCGCACGGTTTATGAAACTAGATAAAATAAGCTTTCCATCCATGTAACATATGTTTTGATTGGTGGACTAAAAAAGGGGGCACTTATTGTGTCAAATCTCAATGCCCGTTTGGGACAGCATGACCTATATAGACCTGCTCAAACCGCACAAAGCATTAAACAAACATTCAATCGGAAGCAACATTTGTCGTTTGCCTGAGCTTTTCGCTGTTTTAAGTCGTCTTTTTTTTGGAGCCTGAACAATTAAAAAAAAAACATTTGGTTGAACATTTAGCGTTCAAAGTCTATACGAGTTGTGTGTTTTTTCTTCGACTCATATGGCTGGATCACTGCATTCAATTAATAGGGGTGTTTTCAGATGTGTTAAATGCCAACAGTGCTACATTTACTTTAGCAACTTGCCAATTGAATATTGAATAACATGATATCAAAATTGTCACACGAACTATTGCTAAAAGGGGTCATGTGTCTTTTTGTAAAATGACCTACACAACGATCTTGACGAATCATAATTTCGTTTGTGGTTCAAACTTGGGGCCTAATAATAGTGTTGTCATCAACAAACCATGTTATGTTTGTTATACACTATTTATAACATATTCTTTGATTGAGCAACTTAAACAGTAGGCCCCATCATAAATTAATTTATCATTCTTTGCTTGTAAGCTTTAAAAAAATAAGTATCTTGCTTTCTGCAACTTTGTATATGAACTGGAGTTTTGTTCCCTATAACGTAAATGGATCATTCCATTTCTGGCTGTGCACTCAGCCTTATCATGGTCTGAGTTGACCCTGTCCGTATTTTAAAAATATAGTTTCAAAGATGCATATTTTCTAGCATCAATCTAGGCACGTTATTCACAGGCATTTTACCCTGTGGTCCGGGGAATATTGGGATCGCATTTCCTCCACTTTTTATGAAGAAGATAATCTTATAAAGTAAATTCTTAAAAATCACAATAATATCAATTCGAAACAAAACAGAGAATTTACACTTAACTGCAACATTTTTTCAGGCCCTCATAATAAAGTCATATCACTATATTTTGCTTTAATAAATAGGCATATACCGGTATAAGATGTTACAAAACACGTGGGCTCTTCAGGTGTTTGTTAACTTTGACATTGTCTGTGTATGCGTTCTTCGTCGTCGTCGGTGACGTTGTTGTTTGTTGGGGTGTTTGTTTGTTTTGCTTTATATTTGATTTTCGGGTGTTTTGGGTTTTTTTTTTTTTCACTTTTCCTTAGCTCCAGTGTCAGGGAAAGCAGCATTACGTTACGGATGTCGAGCGTTCGTCATGACTGGTGGCCTGTTGAACCTGACCGGCTTGTTACTTTGTGCTGGTGCTTCAACTATCGCCACGTTCTCCATCGGTACATCACTCTTAGGTAAATACTTAAGTTCACTCCGTATCGTCAACAACAGCAAGGTAATATCTGATGTGCGGGGGCACGTCTTACAAGTCATTAAACACGATGCAAAAGAAACATAAAACTGAAGGAAAGATGTGTTACAATGTTTAGGTTGTTATGGCTGCCATCTTGACCATGGTTATTTTGTAGTATAATGAAGGTATGGTTACAGCCTGTTCACCAAAGAACAGTTTAGTTTCAATCAGTCTCGGTATAGACTGCTACAGTGGATCATATGCCATGATTTCTCCTTGTTTTCTTCTATTTGTAGGTATTGCTTTCAGTTTCTCCTACGTGTCATTTACAATCACAGTAGTGGGGGTACTTCCCTACAAGATTCGCTTTGGCTAACTGTATAGGCCTACTGGCTTCTGGGTCAGCTTTCGGATGATCTTACCACCACTGACAGAAATAATTATCGACGTCTATGGATGGAGAGGCGCCACTGCCATTCTGGCAGCGCTCAGTTTCAACGTGACTGCGTTTGGGTGTCGGTTAAGCAGAAATCTTCAGCCTACAAACGCTTATCATCAAATGAAGACCAAGCCAATGTTCTTGGTACATGTACACCTACAAGTAACCCGGGTCAATCCAAATCAATGTACAGCAACATTTTCTACTAAGTTAAGAAGCTTCTTGAGAATCTTTCACTTGATATTTTCTACCTTGCGCCGATGTTCTCTCTGTACCTTTTGTTTTGGTTCTTGATTGGCATCTCTTACTCTTCTTGGTTGATCTTCCTGGTTCCACATGCGATATATAGAGGCATTACTTCTCAAGCGGCAAGTTTTCTGACGACAGCGGGGGTGTAGGGACTCTCATTGTAGAGTTATCCATGGACCAGTCATGATAGACCGTGGATTCATATCGCCAGTTAACTTATGTATTGTACTTGGATTAGCAAATGCCCTAGCATTCTTTCTGGATTTCTTCTCATCTGACAGTTACATATTTCTTGCTGTTCTGGCCACAGTAAACGGGGCAGCCATTGGAACAGCCGCAGTTCTTCATTTGCTAGTTGCTCAACAGGTTTGCTTAAGAACATCATCTTAAGGGTAAGTGTGTAAAAGACCACGCAAGGGACTTTCAATAAGCTTACACCCCGCGCACGTAAAAACAATCATGTTTGTAGACCTCGTAAATCGAGATCTTGATCACTTTGCTCTCCCGTTAGCTAGAATTGTTTAACCATGTCCCCAATGGTTTGGTACATGAAAGCGATGCGTGAGCGTCCTCGCTGTCGAAACCCAGATCCCTTCTGAATCTTCGGTTTCATTAGGCACGCCCATCTTGACACAAACCCAAGTACATTTGTGTGGTCCTTCCATTGTTCAACAGCTGAACACATTTTGTATTGTGGCCTTTTTCTTTATATCATAAGTTGATAAAATATGAAACTAGGTTCTGTGCAACATTGAGAGCTTTGTACAAATTGTGCCTGGAGGAAGTCACTGCTCTGTGATGTCACAGATGGTCTAGATAGGCCTATATATATTGCCGGAAAATAGAAAAGTTCTGATAATCCAGAAGTGATGTTCCGGCATTATCTACGAGTTAGTAGTAAAGAAATTCTTCCAAATTGTTACCTGCAGTGTCAATACTGTATACACTGAATATATTTATCTGTGTAGGTGTCGTCTTTAATTTGACCGGTGATTACAATGCTGTATTCATTGGCTCGGTATCCTGGCATTACTTACTGTGCTTTTATTTGGCAGTAGATCGTTATGCAGCAAGATGCTGTACGTAGTTTGGGAGCATTGAGCGACGACACCGTACACACCATCAGCAGGAGCTGCGAATCTCGTCCTACAAAACTGCAAAATGAAGCGCTGTGATATTTCTAATCTCCCTGTTAAACTGCTAGGTGAGCCGATTGAACGTGTTGAGAAAACTCAATTCCTTGGTGTGATACTTGACAGTAAACTGAGTTGGTCCCATCATATTGATGAAATTGCTAGTAAAGTCTCCAAATCCTTCGGCATCATGCGCAGATTTACACACTTGTTTCCGATCAAAGTTCTCCGTACACTGTACTACTCTCTTAGGCCGTGTCCGAAACGGCGACTTCGGCTACAGCTACGGCTAGATCGCACGCGTCTGCCTATTCTTCAACACTGGCAGACGCGCTGATCTAGCTGTAGCTGTAGCCGAAGTCGCCGTTTCGGACACGGCCTCATTCTCCCCTACCTGAACTATTGTAAATGTAGTCTGGGGAAACACATTTCGTACACACACCAACAAACTGCTCACCCTTCAAAAGAAAGCCTATCGTCTAGTTACAAAAGCTCATTACAATGCTCATAACGACCCTCTATTCAAAGAAGTAAACATACTTAACCTCGATAACATCAATACATATCATCAGAACATCTTCATGTACAACTTCTTCAATAACAACCTTCCCATTCGCCTCCACTTGCTCTTCAAATTTAACAAAACATTGACGACCACAACACCAGATATTCAATAACCATTCATATTCCTAAGCACAGGACACACGTTTTTAAACACACTATTCGGTCCTCTGGTGCAGCCAACTGGAACAAGCTTCCAAGTGACATCAATACCTCCTCATCACTGAACGTATTAAAACGAAAAGTAAAAGCCTACCTGTAATTCTGTGTTAGCTATTTTTCTGTAACATGCCTAGCGTTTTCGATGTTTAATCTACCAATTGTAGATTTCAATGCATTTGCAGTTATCTTCGATAAGTGTTTCGTTTCTTTCTCGTCTGTCTTAACGTCCGTCCGTTCGTTTGTCCATAGTCTGTCTTTTATGTCTAATATGGCATCTCCGAGCTCAAGCAAACTACTATTGTATCGCATTAATAGTGTATTCTGATTGTATGAACATCATCACTTTATATGACACGAGATCTGGGAAGTGGAAATAAATGTTTTTGTTGAAAAAATAATAATAACTGAGGCTTATCTCTTAAAATTAAAACCGATAAAGTCCCGTCACATTGCACTGATGCGTGTTTTGCATATTCAGAACGTTCCGAGTCCAGTGCCAGTACGTGTAGCAGGAGATTACGTCCCCAGTAAGCTCTGCCCCACCCCACCCCCTCCAATATGGCAAATTGTGTATACATTATTTCATTTAGCTGATATCGCTCTTCTGAATCAATCTCTTCAGCACATGTTTGATCGTATGGAGGAAACACACAACAGGGGGCAATATCCCCTTTGACATACGGCACAGTGTTGTTGTCGAGACTAGAATTCCAAGACCGAGGGGAGGGGTGACACTAGCCGTACAGTGAATAATAATTGTTAACATGGGTTGAAGGAAGTTGGTTCACAAGAGGACGCTATCAGTGGAAATTCACAGTCGCAATTCGAGGTGTGGGGGGGGGGGTAAAATCCCCTGTGAACACTCGGTAAGAAGTGATCCGTAGGAAGGTGCGTAAGGGCTATACTCATTTCCAGGTCAGCTTGATCCGTCTTTGTGGTCAACATGACCTGCAATCTGAGACAGTTCAGTGTATAGAGTTGATTCGTGTTCCGTGTTATGTTGACCCCAAAACGGAGTGTAAAAGGTATATAGATGAAGACGTCTTTTAGATGACCGCAAGCAAGTTCTTTTGTTAAAACTTGTTTTTTTCCTTTTTTCTTTTGCCTTGAGTACATTGTAGTAATGTAAACGCCGCCGACAGATTGGGCACCAGGGTACTTTATGTAGTTGATTTCATTGACGTGACATTTTATCAATCATGTAAAGCCCGGTTCATATTTCCTGCGAAATTACTTAATCTACTTAATTCCTTAATTTACTTTTGAGACCTGTTATCTAAAATAAGGAGATGTAGATTTATCTAAACACCACGCTGATGTTAAAATAATTGCAGTTTGTGTATCAGTAGGTTGAGTTTGTCAATAAACACGTTTCCAATTTATAATCAACACTGTTACAAGAGAAACAAGGTTATACTTCATTTCAATTTGGGTTTTAATTAACCAAACAAAAGTCAGAAGACTAAAAAGTATTTGGTTGACAATAAATTTAATAACATTAACAATACAAATAATTCAGAAAAACATATATAGAAGTTGTAAACATTATTGCACTTACATTACAAGAAGGGACTAGAATTGAAGATACCTCAAAGTAATGAAAGACAACTGAAACACGATAAGTCAATCAGTAGTACGTGTATACGATACAACAAAACAAAACATCGCATGTAAAAGGGGTACACAGAAAAAAAAAATATATATTTTTTTTTTCACCACCAATGCTTAACAGTCACCACTTTCCAAAAGAGAAGATGCTATCGTTGATGTGTATTCAGTAATATTAGTCAAGCGGATATAAGAAAACCTCCCTGGACAAATCAACTTTGCATATTATATTTTTCAACTTCCACTTTTTGAAGAAAAAAACCACAAAAAACTGATTTCGTATATTTTTTTTACCATTGCTCAACAGTCACCACTTTCATCAAATACACAAATAAGTGTAAAAGCTTACAAGTAAGTAGGTGAACGTGACTGTCAAAAGTGGGTGCACTTTTTTGAACCACCCTGTATGTGACGATACGTCTACGCTTGTACTGAAACTACATCAGCTTGTTCCCAGGCCATGCGGGAAGCCATTATCGAAAAGTATGTCAAAGGATTACTTCAATCAGATACAGAGAGCCAGAAATGCCACCAGACCCAGCACAGCAGCACTCTTCTACCTTGGAGTAGTCTGTAACTTCAGGGGAGGCAAAAAGCAGATCACTTTCACAGTCTGAGATTGAACAGGAATCGGACGGCAGGTCCAATCATGCAGGAATGTCCACTATGGTCCCCTGTCCGACAGTTTGGAGGGACAAAGTACTTAAATCTGAAAAAGTGCTTATATAGTTGGCCATCACAAGTCTTGTTTAGAGGTAAAAGTGTTATTGTTAGGAAACAGTTTTGGGTTGCTAAAATGCAATAGGATTTGAGCCATAGCATAGGTATCAAGGTATGTTCTGTTTACGGTAACGCCATGGCTGTCAAGAACAATACACAGCAATTTAGATAATGACACACCCGTGGGTGTTACCGCACACTGACTTACAATGGACCTGCGTTTTTTGCTTCGGTTTGCCATGTGAGGAAATTATAAATATACTTTAGTGAAGGATGTTATTGAGTTATGAATTCATTAAATTAAACTATTAACATCTGGTAATTATTGCATTATATCTATTTTGAAAACTCGCATCCTGTGTACATTTAAAATTCAGAGTCCGCATGTATGGACAAAGTGAAACAAAAGACAGACATATTATTGTTCCTTGGAAAAAAAGGGGAAATTGAAGACAGGGGCCGACCTACATGAATATTATGATGTAGGTTTTAATAGACTTTTCAGAATATTTAAGCCAAAATGTTCTGACTTTCCCAAGGGCAAAACAAGCCGGAAAACAGACTAAAGTATAGGAAGAATATCATGCCTGCAGAAAGGAGGGTTAATTTGATGAAACACACTTTAGGATAAATCCCAGCTTGTGTGTATGTTGATTACTCAATGCTCGGGTATATTGAGTGCTTCTCACTCCAGAGTGTGATCCACAATATGTACTGAGCTAAAATAACTTCAATTTGTTAAACTACTCATATTTTGCAAGTCTTGGTGGTCTAGCACTCCAGTAAGCAGTGGAACTCGCCAACATTTTATATATCTATAAACGGCAAATAATAAAATAAACATTTATCTCAATGATATATTTAGCAGCAACTTAACAGAACAAAGTTACCTAAAAGTAACATACATTTTGAAACTTACAATTACAAAAATATGCATCAAATATTAAAACAACAAGTGTAAAAATTACAAAAGTGTACAATAACAAGTCAACCATCAAAGGATTATACAAATGTAATCCAAAAGTAAATGATTACATAAAATGTAAATGCAAAACATATCTACATATCTATATATTTGCAGGTTTAAGTTACATCTTACAACAGCACTCCTCCACGGACCTACTCTGTAGTCCCTGAGTGCTGCTCAAGATTCTACAGATATACATGTACATGACGTATTAGGTTTTATACAACTAACATTTACATCTAAATGCCAAATTCCTTGTTTACTCATTACATTTACAAAAACATGCTCATTGCTCAGTCTGTTAACCCTCACAGTTATCATACTGCTTAACAAGACCTCAATGTGTAACTATTGAAATTACTGTAACAACCATTTGCTATAATGCCAAAAATAATGCACACCTTTTTGTCTGTTTGTATGTGAGTAATCTGGACCAACTCACTGCTCACACTTTTTAAGAAACCTTTGAAACTTCAAACTTAATCACTTGAATTCCAATGTTTTCAATTAACAACCCATTTTCTGTTACAAATGAAAAAACATTCATTTTGGAATCCTAATGCAGGCATGTACCCGCTGTTTGTCAAACAAGAGGAAGGTGCTATTAGCCACAGTAAGTCTGTATATTGTGTTCCTCAATTTTTAATGGTGTGGCTGAGAAACACACAACAAGAAAATCAGCTGAACAATTGCATGACTGATAATGCTAGCTACCCTTTACAATGGTTCCATCATTTGCAGCATTTTAAGTAATTACCCAGTAGACTGGGCACTGGTACACAATGATGGCCATTGTCACCGCTGTTTGTGTAGTATTGTTCTACCAATGAATTTAGAATAGTCTCCAGTAAGAGGCATTGAGAGTTAAGTGGCCTGTCGTGGCCAGGTGGTCGAACACACTGGTGTTTCTGATCAGCAGAGTGTGGTCAAACAACGCACTGGTGTTTCTTTAGCAGAGTGTGGGTTCGAGTCCTGGTCTTGACACTTGTGCCTTAACAAGACACTTACACATTATTGCTGCATCCTTTGGAAAGGATTTAAAGCCGTTTGTAATGCACAAAAAAACAACCCAGTTACGCTTTAATATCGCTAAGGAACACTACAATGTACACTAGTGGACGACTGCTGATATTGTTCAGAAATCAATTTAAACACCAATTGAAAGTTGCAATCAAAAAACATCTCAGTTCAAATCGGAGAACTGGAAATTTAGTACAACTGTCTACATACCACCCAAGAGGCAACACAATGACCTAAGCTCATTTTTGTCACAGATTAAGTTACATGCTTGTACAATTGTGTAACATCATATTAATTTAAATGTATATTCAGTTTGTGGTAACACCAATGTAGATTCAGAATTCAGGAGACTACTTAGTTCCAAAAAGAACTGTCCAGCTTATTAACTACTACCTGGGCAGGAGGTACTACTTTGGCTCAGTGAAATTGAGGGGACTTCTCATCATTTTCACTGCAATGGAGTGAGTTCTTAATTGATCTCACTGTTTGGACTAAGATGCTCTAGTCAATGTCAAGAGACCAACGAGTGTTTGAGATGCTGGTCTGTTGATCAAAAATTGGTATGTACATGTACTTTACTTTTTCACAATTCATACTTTCCAACTGAAACAAATGTTGTGAGTAAGCTTGTTCGCAATGTCAGCGCGCAGTGCGCTGTGGGTCATTTGGTAAAAGTCGTGAGCAATAAACATGACACATTGCTATTATATTTATATGAGCCGCACATGGACCTACTGTTTTTTCGAATACTTTTAACTTTAGAAAACGTTTAATATTTTATTTCTTTTTTGCCCCAAATGGATGAACTTGCATCTGTTTCATTAGAAGAGGTACAGCATCTGGAAGGTACCAGCACTGGCAGAATAATAATATTATTATTATTATTATTATTATTACAAGGAGGGCAAGGCATACTCGTATTATGACATCGGCGAAAGGCTAAACAAAGTATCCTACCATAGGATTGCCAAGGATAGTGACATTTGTTTTGTAAAGTGCACCTGTTTTTGTTTTTGTTTTCTAGCTGAGAAAATGCCACCAAAACAAACATATGAATTTCTCAGCGCATTTTAAGGAACAAACCATCCACTCACTCGGAATCCGGTGAAAAACCTCCCAAAATGCGCTATTATATGTAGCTTTTTCTAGGCGTAACTTTTGAACCTCAGATGATATCAATTTAGTTCTTCAGCAAAATGAAGGCACATTATTCCTCTTTGTATTGTTTATTTAAAATTATTATTAAACTACTTTACAGAACTGTAATTTTTCAAGTAAAATGGTAGATTTTGCCATTTTTACAGTGCGAAGATGATTTTCAGACAGAATTCTTCAACAAATGCGGCGCATTTTTACCTGCAACTTTGAACACCCTCTACCGATTTTGTTTGTTCTTGCTGATAAAGATAGCGTACACGTTTGCCTAAAGTTGATGTTAAAATGAAGCTGATTGGCCAGTATTTAGGTCCGTCCTTTTAAGCCCAAAGCTTTTGTGCCAATCACAGTTTGTGTTTGAAACTGCATTAGAATGTACGCGTGACTGCCACATGACCATTGACACGCTGCAGTTGGTGCCTGGAATACGCATTTTCTCTTCGGTAAGTTTTCCCTCTAAACTCCCCTTAAAACTCTAAAAAGAATATGAGAGTGAAGCATACGTTACAAAGATTCTGGTCATATAAACATATTTACAATACTGTGTTGCTTTCATTGTGTAATAGTGACATAAATAATGGCTTTCTTCCAAATGGTTTCAGCTTCTTGTCAAAAAAACTGCATGTCCGTGTGGGCACGCTTGTCTTTCCGGACTAACTCACTTTTGTGTAGGGGTGTTATAACACGAGGATAGTGATGCCTATCAGCTTTTGCTTAGCAACTTGAAGTTGCAGGTAAAGGAAAACCTGACACTGTCCCGCATACAGGACACAGAAGTAACGGTGAAAGTGCCAGTAAAGAGAGAGACACTTGCTCATCTAACAAAGAACATTGGTGCTCTGCCAGTCCAAACTTCAGGTTCAACTTGCTTCAGGTTCAGGTTCGTGAGCAACTTGGAAAAGCCCTTGGAAAGAACTGGTGGTACGGAATTGGAATTGAGGCAGGAGATTTTGCATACGTGAATAATGAGACGCTGCAACTGTGGCCAACTGAGAAATCATGCGTGGTGGAGTACACTCCTGACCTGCAGAAGACTTCTGTACATAAAGGATTTGTCTGCACTGTACGGTTTGTAAGACAGACAGGCAACTTCAAAGAGCTCCACCTACTAACAGCATTATGGGAAATCTAAAGTTATCTATTGTTCTTGTATTGGTATTCACCTTATACTTTGTCAAAGTAAACAGTCAGCCAGATGAATGGGTTATTGAAGTCAATAATCTTGTTTTGTACCATCTTTTAAAGGGTAGTGGTCATTCATCTTGGAAACATGAAAGCGGAATGTCTGTCCTTGAAGCACTGTGCAACGCATGGTGTAAATATAGATTGTGTTGATTTAAATTTGACAACTCCAAGACTTCTCTCGAAAATAAAGAAACTGGCAGCACAGGTAAAAAAAACTGCAAATACAGGGGGTCGTCAAACCAAGCAGTTGTTTGATAAACTCGCAGATTCGGCATACAAATTAACACTTGGCGGAGCAAAAAGAAAAATTCAGCATGATCTGGAAAATGAAAAAAAGCGTTGAAAAATAGCTGAAGAACAACTATCAAAAGTAAAGAATGAAGCAAGGGAGCTCAGAATATCAACCAAAAAAACAAGAGCAAATGCAAAGAGGGCTAACATATTGTTGGCAAGACTACTAAAATGCAGAACCAGACAGAAAAGATGTGCTGTAAATAAGGCTACATACAGTAGGAGTTGGTTTAGGAAACAAAAAGAAAACTTGTCATGTGATACAAAATTTGCCTGGGACCTCCTTGCTCACAATGAACTGGTACCAAAAGCATCTCACTGTTGCTGACCAGTATGGTAATTTTGTAGAAATATCAGACCACAAATCCAGTTCTGACAGAAAACCAAACCCTGCCATAGATCGCATTCTGTTTGTTAAAGATCGATACTGCATTTCAGATCAATCATATCAAGAACTTACCCTTTCAAGTTACTGATAACCTTCCTTCATTATTCAGCCTCCAAGCACGTGCAGCCGAAATTAATAAGCTTTTCAATGTCAAAATATTTCCTGATCTTAAAGCAACTTGCGAACCTCTTGAAGAGAAGTTGGTCAGGTCATTGAAAAATATGCCGGCCCACAATACAAAATGTCAATTCAAAGAAGGAGATATTGTCAAAGTTAAGATAACAGGAGACAGAACATCGTTTGGTTCAAAGTTTGGAGTGACAAATATTGGTTTTTGTCTCATCCTGAACGGGTGTCAGTCTCCTGATTACTGGATTATGTATTAGCACTGGCAAAAATACCAGATCAAGCCTTGGAACCGCTTTTTGTAGACATTGTAGAGACTGTAAAGAACCTGAGGTTTGTAACTGTAAATAACATACAGATTAAATTGCATTACATGTTTTGTGCAGACCTCAAGTTTCTGAATGAGTTGATGGGTATTGGATCGTGCTCTTCTGAATTTTCATGCTGCTGGTGTAAGTGTTCAAGTTCACAGTTCTGGGATATGTCACAATGGTCAATGACTAATGCCAAGAAAGGTGCACGTACATTAGAAGAAATTGAGAACAAATCCAAACATCCAGGTAATCGAAACAAACATTTCAATTGTAATCGATCCCCCATGTTGCCTATTCCAGTGCATGATGTTGTTATGGATCCTCTTCACATGTTCTTACTAATATCAGACCAACTGATTCGCCAACTTATAAAGGATATTCACACACAAGACAATATATGCAAAAATCAGAAAAATGTGGACAAATCAAAATGTAAAAACATGCTTAAGTTTGAAGGCTTCATAGCTGGCCTAGGAATTCAGTGGAAGTTCCATACTGACAAGACTAGCAAATTGATGACATATAGAGACTTTGTTGGTCCAGAGCACAAACAAATCCAAGAAAATGTTGACCTAAAATCTCTCATTCCATGGCATAAGAACCTTGATGAGGTTGTCTGATTGTGGGAAGAATTTCCTCCAATCATGGCCTTGATGAAAACCGACTTGAATGAATCACAGCTGGTTAGTTTCAGAACAAAAATTAAATCATGGGTAGCATTGTATAAAGATACATACTTATCTCGAGATGTAACATTGTGTATGCACATTATGGCTCAAAATGTACTAGAAGCAATCTCACTTCATGGTTCTCTTAAAGCCTTTTCTCAGCAGACATTTGAGAAACTGAATGATTTGTTAACAAAGTGTTTTTTTCGAGGATCTGATCATAAGAATTTGCAAGCATTGGAACAAGTGATGCAAAAAGCCAACAGAACCGAATACTTATTTCCATCATGCAAGAGAGAGAAATGTTTCAAGGTTTCCTGTACTAGGTGCAAAGGAACAAGTCACAACAAGTGCACATGCCCTCAGCAATATTTGATCAATTCTATTTAAATGATTTATGCATATTTAGAAAAGGGTCATGTTTGTGAATCATGAACCAACTTTAAACATGTTCATGAATGATAATTCAAAATATTGATTTTCTATGTTACTACTTTTGAGATGAGCACACAGGCATAACCCATAGACAGATGCACAACATTGTTTGAGATTATTAAAAGTGTCAAAACTGGCCTCAATAAATTCATATGATGCACATTCTTATGTTCGTAACTTTGACACAGATGCTGAGGAACTCGTAGTATTTTTTGCCATTAGGTTTCAATGAGACTTGCCTGAAAGCCAACTATTCATTACTACCGGTCAGCTTGAGAGAAAATGGTGCCCTAGCAAGTTGCCCTGGCAAAAACTCCCTCAGAGTTCATGCAATCCAATCGCCCCAACTCCCAAGTCTACAGACTCGAAGTATGTAACTCAAAAAGAACTAGAAACGAGTTTGTAACGAACAAACACTGGGGTTTCGGCTTTGT
>CM021545.1:2895616-2906680 GCA_010994315.2 Pisaster ochraceus | reverse complement strand
GTCCTGTTTAGGATCTCCTGGAAGATCAAGTCCATCGGGGCTTTGAAAGTGATAAAAAACAAGACACACTTAAAATCTACCATCCAACACTGGTAGAATCCCACCCACAAGGGTTTTAAGAAAGTACCACTGACTGATAGAAGTGTGGTAACTCCAATCTAAAGAGGGCAACAGTCCTGTTCTCTGCCGATTTAAACCACAGGTAAAACTCTGAATATAATAGGGGCATATAGCTACTTCCTATTGCATGAAATAATACATGTAATAAGGCACCTCATCACATCAGACCCTCTCAAGTCTGGTATTTATACCAGCTTATACCTGCTAATGGTAACCTGTAGCCCGTTACAACCTGTCACAGCGAGGGCCCACCTCGCACTGCTACAAAAACACCACCACATTGTAGCATAAATGCCACCATCAAGACCTTGCACCATGGAGAGGACTGGTTTCTTCAAAAGTTAATGGCAGGACCCAGATTCAATTCATAAAGCTGTAAAGCAGATGGGTTTCATGCATTTCGTTAAAAACAATTTGCTGAGCAAGAAAATATTGTGGAACTATTAGACCGATCCCAAATCCAGCCAGTAATCCCAACTGTGCCTATCAACAAAAATGAACAGCAGCTGTGCATGCTTGTGTGTGTGGTGGCACTGCTTTATAGAAGACCCAAGTGTCATATGTACACAACTTGGTACTCAACTCGATCAGGGTATTTTACTGGTGGATCAGTCTAGAGCTTCAGCTTGAAATTGGTCCCAACAGGCACCTAGCCCAACCACTCCTTACATCCCATGACAAGAAAATCTTCGTTCACTGCTCGATTCACAGTATAGCTAATACCTAGACTACTCTACTTATGGACATTCTGAAAAAGGAAAACAATTTATTTTCCATAAAATTCTCTTCATCAAAAACACTTCTTTTATATTACATCATCACATCAGACCCTGTCTGGTCAGGTGTTTACATCAGCTTGTACCTGCTATCAGTAAACCTGTTACAACCTGTCACAGAGAGGGGGCTGCCTCGCCCTGCTCAATTAAAACACCATCACATTGCAACAAATAGAGCAGGCTGTCACCAGTGGCACCATTTTTAGCCCCCAGCAGAAATTTCAAACCTAATTGGCCATTAGGTTTTAATTTCCTTGCTGATAGTCAAACCTGTCAATGGCAGTGCCCTTCCCCAATCTACGGGCCTGTACTAACAACCACTCCCATCTTCCATTTCACCTGCATGTCCCATCTACATGTACATCATATTCAAGTAGTATACAGTACTAAAGTGAGACCTTACGGTAATTTTCTTTCTTCCATTAAAATCGCCAAGGGCGGTTCTCACGCATTCCTTTTGTTGCATAATGCCAGATGCGTTTTTCAGACTCCATGTGTACATAAAAGTTATCTTTTCGACTCTTACCGCTCTTATCTTTTCCAGAGGACAATTCAGCACTTTCATTAAATTCCTAAGGACTTTTGTTGCCGTGGTATGCTGTTTGGCAGTAGTATACAGCTAATAAGCACATCGCAGTAGCAAGTTTACTCATTCGACAAAAACAGCACTGCATTATATTTTTCTTTGGCACAAGTATTACCCTCTTATTCATGATTTACAAAGAGGCAAAGTAGCCAAATTCCCATTGAGTTTGTTATCCTTTTCATTTCATCAAAAGCTAAGAACACGCTACAAAACCCTCTTAGGAAAATTTAAGGCTAGCACATTGTGCTTTGCTTGCCAAAATAGTTTCGTCAATTCAATTATTTTGGTATCCATTTAAATTTGCAGTTTTTTTACAGAAAAAAGTTTCAGGAACAGACAGCAATTTACTTCATACATCAAATTTTTTTTTGTGCTCAGAAGAAAGGGTTTACAAAAGATGTATTTTAAGTAATTAAAAATTTTAATATGACTACAGGTCTTGAGCTTGAAATGTGTGAGATTTTGGCTTTGTTTGTGTCACTTCTTGTTTTATATGATGAGAGTGAATGAGCAAGGCCTTACATGAATATCCAGTGTAAGAGTCTGGAGATTTGAAGAAACTAATTTACAAATATTTGTACACAATATAATTTTCAGAATTTCATCCTAGTATTTTTTTAAACCTTTACACAATTTGTTAAATGTGTATTGTGGTTTTTTAAGCTTTGAAATGATAAGCTTTTTTATTTTCATACTGTATGGAAATGGAAGTCCTTGGTTTACAGTTAATAAGTGAGAATTCCATTTTTGGAAGAAGAATGCACCAGTGATCATCACTGACAGTGAAGAGGCTTATCACCAATGACCATGGGCAAGAGATGGAATCACCTTCCACCAAACATGAAGTAAAAACACACGGAGTTAACACCGGGGATTGTCAGGCATACTAATGTCCAACAACTTCTTATGTGTAAAAAAATCAGCAGAATCCAAGGTGTCAGAGATTAGTTGAAGCTCAAGTAAGGTCAAGTTTTCCTGGACTACTTTTTATTAGGGCTTGAAGATTCTCTTATCTGCAGGAAGGGCGGTTCTGGGGCCCGTCCAGATTTACAATTCTCGCATCACTACCAATGTGAGTACAGCTTTAAGGGCTAAATGACATGAGTTGTTGAGAGCAACATGGTATTGATCTTGTATTATATACAAATCTTTGGTAACTAAGTTAATCTAGACTTGTGTTGACAGATTCCAAACTCAATGCAATGTCTGGGTGATTGTTTTTTCCCTCCATGATATCATTAATGGTAACACAGTTGGCCATGCTCTGCGAAGACCTGAGGTGCCTCTTGCTGCCTTCTTAAATAAAAAAAACCAACCGTCTGAACCCTTTCGACAGGGGGGAAGCCTGCACCTACATATCACAGGCTATAGACGACCTCAACGCCATCGGCCTTCAACACGATCAGGCTGTTCGATCGGCCTGGATGGCAAAAACGAATTTCTAGCATTGCAAAAACCTGTGGTCACAACACCTCTAGCAGAGTTCGGCCTGAGTAGCGTCAACTATATATAACACAGTTTGTAAAGGCTGCCACGGATGCAATCCAGGCCTAGATATGACAACCTATAAGCAATACTGACACAAGCCTGCTTCACCTGTTCTGGCCAATATGGTGATGGAAAATTAAAAACTCATCTGCATGGCTGAAAAGAGCGGAGATTTGATTCAACTTAGAATGCCTATTTTGAAGCTCTCCTCCAACAAGTATTATGTCCTTGCATCACAGGGGAACCATAAATTGATCCCATCGTATCATGTAGGTTGGCAATGAGCCTGGGACAACAGACATGTAAATCTGTTAAGTGTTGGACAAAACAAATCAAAAAGAACATATTTAGTTGAAACAAACCTACAACTGACGACTTAACACTATGGCAAATGTCACCTAAGGAACAAAGGCTGACAACGTTACCATCAAGCGTAAGACTGATTGGGGTTGAACCATATACATGGACCAAACTTGCTAAAATGAAAACAAAATTACCATCAAGTTTCTGCTTGTCACAGATTAATCACAGTCCTCTTTGTAAAAAACAAAGGGATAGTATATGCAGAGCATGCTCATCATTTATCTCAACTGTAAGCAACTCAAACGGATACCTGCCATCACATAATTGGCCACAAAAAAACTACAAACCATCAAAAAACAGTTAGGAATTTTCCACAGGTTCAATTCTTTATGTGCTTTTGACCCATTTTGTTTTCGAAGACGACTAATTTTCTGAGAAGACTAATTTTACCTCCCATCAAGACACGCGACATTCAATTATCCAACCATTACATGGCCTATGTAATAAATGCTGCATTTTGGTACTATATTTACCATGATTTTTTCGTCCAATCCTTATTGACTTCATGCTAGACCACACTAAGCGTTACACACAGCTGTAAAAACCGCCCTCACAGTTGATGCCAGAAAACAATCTTGTACATTTTGCTAAATGTTATAGTTTTATCCTCCAATCAAACAATGAACGTTTTGTATTTGACAATGGAGAGAGTATTTTCATACCTTGGAAGATTTGATTTGTTTTATTCAACCCAGCTTTGCCTAGATGAAAACAATATTCCTTATTCTAACTCATGAAAATATTACTCACCATAGCACTCCAAAACATTCATATTTGTACACTATCACACCATTATGGTTTCTAACAAAAACCTCCTCAACCATTGCCAGTTCAACTTCTCTATTTTATGTACAGATATAAAGGCCATGTCACACGAGGCAATTTACAGGCAACCAGTTCCATGCAATCTCCAAGAACAAAAGGCATTCACATTTATTTGTTCACATATTTTTCCTGGGGATTGCAAGACATTGTTTGAAAACTTACTCCTGTGCTACTGAAGAGATCCTGTACCATGCACTGCCTGTGGCTGCCACAATGCCTGTAAATGTTGCCTGGTATGACAAGGCCCTAACCGGTAAATGTTGCCTGGTATGACAAGACCCTAAGTCTTGCTGCTTTTTGGCTGCTTCATCGTCAATGTAGCCATCACAGTAATAACGCCCTTGTTAGGCAATGCTTACCATACACTTCCCATTTAAGAATGGAAAGACCAAGGCTCCCCCAGATGATAAGTGACACATGTCTCATGGCTGGCTTTGGACAAACTTCAGAGCAGACTTGAAGACCACTCATTATAATCATCTCCTCATTGCAGGAACATTGAGACGTTGCAAGAACCCTCAACATACCTAACAGCAATCATCAGCCATCCTGAAAATCATTAAAAGAAAACAATTTTCAAATCGAGTTGCTTCAAAACAAATTTTCAACGAGACAATACAACAGGAACTGTTTGTGACTAACACTGTAAACAAAAGGGTATATTGTACATCACTTAATGGCCAAACTACCTTCTTTATGAAGTGCATGGTGTCTTACATCACTGCTATCCACAAAGACATACATCAGCTCCTCCATCCTAGTCATGTAACCCTTACTTGGCTTACTCTGCAATGGAATAAAGAGATGAAGCATGGCATCAGTCAATCGTAAAACTCAGTTCATTAACACACTATGTCTCAGTTCAAAGATGAACAACTCAGTACTCATTATACTGTACAGAACATTACCCAGTCAGTTTCCCTTGGGTTTTATAACTTGATATTGAAAATAAAAAAGTCACATCCCCATAAGGTGATCCACTGGCTGCTGCTTCCAAGATTGTTTGGTACACTTGGGTGTGATCCCTGGCTATACAGTCAGCTAATGGTGATCTGACTGGCACCCCTTATATTCAATGGGGAAATCACGCCTGCCTATGCTTCCCACCCATGCAAGGCTATTGGTTCACTTTCAAATGCTATTTTTTGACATTCAAGATTGACTTCTCTTTTCATTAAAACCATGGAAGTATGTCTTTTGTGAGTTGTAGTTTGAAAAAAAGTCCTGGTTGGTTTTTTTCAACGTATGTTGAACTACCGCTTCTTTTCAAATTCAGTAAAGAAAGAGAAATGCGCACAATTTCATGGTGTTACCCTCAATCTCATGCAAAGTTTGAAGCCTTACAAATTAAAGTTAATGACAGAAATGAATAACTGCTTGCTTTCCATGCGGGTCATTATAACTATGGATTTAGTTTGCTCAAGTGAAAGTGAGCTAATCCAATACTTCACTCAGAGTCAGAAAAGTTCATCTTACCAATTACTAACTTGTTGACATCAATTATTCCATCAGACTTTACTGGAAGTTTTTTCTTGCAGTGCTTCTTTGTGATATCAATTCTCATCTGCCGAAAAATAAAATAAAACAAGAATTGCTAACTAGTGAAATGAACAGAAAATGTACCAAAGGGTAGGATATCTGTTCATTTCACTAGTTAGCAATTCTTTTATTCAGGTCATGTTAATCAATGTTCTGATGAAAGCGTTCCTTAGGGCCTTGTCACACAAGGCAACTTTTACAGGCAACTTGGAGACAACCAGCCGTGGTGCTGCTACAGGACCTCTTTGGTAGCACATGAGTAATTTGTCAAACAATGTCTTACGATCCTTAAGAAAAATATGTGAACATTTAAATGTGAATGCCTTTTCTTCTTGGAACTAGTTGCCTGTAAATTGCCCCGTATGACAAGGCCATACGTTTCAGTAGATATTCTAATGAGGGGGAAAAGGGAAATATTTTGGTCTTGTTGAAAAGTGTGACATATTTTGACTATAAATGCAAACAATACAATTATGAGTAGATGGGAAGTAACGAACAATAATTGTATTGTTGCAAAAGGTTGAGAGTCACAGGGTTTTTAATTAAATACATATAGATACAGTGTAGATGTAATCAATGCCAGTCTTGTGCCCAGAGACAAACAAACCAATGTCTGCAAATGATGTATTCAATTACCACTAACAAAATTATGTCTTGCAGCTTTGTAAAAAGATTCAACAGACAGACAGAGCAGTCTGAATAACCTTGCTCAAGCTGCAAGCAGAACAGCGGCAATTTTCCAAGAGATCCTCCCACACATAATTTTAAATATGCACCTGATAATCATGAGTCTTTAACAAAATTTCAGTTATTGGGATCTGGCATTTTTGCTTACCATGGGAAAATGGAATCGACAGATGCAACATTAAGCCAACAGGTATATGTAATTCACCTGTTTCAACTGTGGTCAACATGTTCAATGATGCAGGGCTTTACAGTGTGTTAAAATGATGTCTATAATGTCCTTATAAAGCAACTACTATTGATGACCAAGCTCAGAGAATCAGCTCATTTTGTTTGACAGTAACAAATAATTATTATTTACACTTTAAAAATCTCATAATTCCTTTGAACAAAATAGAACATAATACTTTTGATTCTATGAATTTCCATTTACAAACCCCTCAAAAAGAACGGTTTGGAAACCTTTTTCAATCACCTTTGTTTTGGTTATTTGTGACCTGTTCATATCAATGGGAAGGAAGCTTGAACCTTCCTATTCACAACCACACCACATTTGTAGCAATCATGTGTTTGGGGGCTCAGCAACTCTGTTGTGAATGCAAGGGGATCTGAAACAGAATGTCAAATCTGCATACACTCATGCATGGTTAGCACTGCTTGGTTGTTCCAGTCACGCAAACAGTTAGTCTTTGGTACTGCTCACTTTATCAACATGGTAACTTGGTGTCTACTCCGAATATTACCATGTTTATCAAATCCTGAGAAGGCCCATGTTATAGGTCCTGTTGAAGCTGGTGTTCCCCAGCAGCAAGTTGCAGCTCTATTTGGACTGGTCCCGATCATACCATCTCCAAACTGAAGGTCAAGTTCCATGAATCCGCAAACTGGGTGTCCAAAGAAGACAACACCACAAGAAGGCTGGTTCCTCAACAAAGCATCACTTCCTAGGCCACCTTTAAGATCTTTGCAGGCAAAATTTGTTGACCTGTGACAAGTTCTGGTTGAGGAATGGAATGGTATCCTACAGCAATGTGTGACTAGGCTGGTGACCAGCAGCATCATCAGAAGGTGCCAGGATGTTGTCGTTGTTGTTGTGGCTGCGTATGGTTCTTCCAATCCATACTGAAGTTCATGACTCTTTGTTAAGTAAAGCCTTCAATAGGCAAATGTTTTGTGTATTCATTTTTACTGATGAGAGTTGGTTGTGACTGACAGAGTTGTTGGATGTTTTGTTGAGCAGAATAATGGCAAATGTTGCACTTTCTGTTTTAGACCCTCCTGCATTTACAACCGATTTGACAAGCCCTCAGAAGAAGCAATTGCTACAAATGTGGTCTCATTACAAAGAGAAGTAGAAACTTTCCATTGACATTTTACATGATAAAAACAAGTCACAAAAAAACAAAATGTAGGTGAATGAAAACAAAAGCCAACCCTTTTTCCCCATTTCCCTTGTAAGTCAGAAGTCAACCTAAATGCAGAAACATAATTAAGAAAGTTAATGCATGAAAAACATTTGTAAAGTTGCGTCAGTGCAAAAATGTTGTGTCTCCTAATACAGCAATAATGCTACATGTACATGCGAGTTTGAAAGTGACAAAATAATCCAGATGTACACACAAAACCAATAGGGCCAAATATGACATTTTTGCAAGGAGCCTTTTCTTGGCAAGACGCATTATTGTTGCAAAATGGAGACAAACCATTTTTACATAGTAGTGACAATATTTAAATCCTGAAACACTCAAACATTTCGGTAAGGAAAAGCACTGACGTTCATGGGGAATAGAACAGAGATACAGGCAGATAATAGACAGAACACCAAGTCAGAACCCAAACCACAGTATGGGGATACGCCTTTCCCGTCACCAGGGGATCTGTGTATATGTACCCCTGATGACATCAGTGATGTTTCGACCTTTCCAGGGGTCAGGCGCCTCTAACCCTACCTAAGCTAAAATATCACCAACTGTAATACAACAAGGTATTCCTAGAAAAGAAGAAAGGGACGAGGGAGTTGGATACATGAGGAATGCAAGTTAAGAACTATAGTGAAATGAGAAATTGACACTAAAGAAAGTGTACACAGCATTAACAATTATTCATGGTTTCTTAAAAATCATTCTGCAGTCTAAGGGTTGATTGAATTACATAAAATTTTAGTTTCGGAAAAAAGTACAATACAATACAATACAATTCAATATACAAAAAAATAGTAAAACATTGACACATCTGATAAGATACAAAATAAAACAAGTGTACATGTACATGGATATGACATTTATCCCCTGCACAATTGGATGAGCTGCTCACCAATTTCAATGCATTCCTAATTTCCAATCCTTTATCATTTCTCAACCTTATGGCCAAGAGCATGTCAAGTACTTTCCAGACAAAATGAATGCTACATTAAGCCTTATTTTACAAGTGATGCGAGTGAAGATTAAATCAGATTTTGCAGCCTCATCAAGAGAGAGCCACTGGATGACAAACAGTATGTCCAGCAACATGGAAACTATCATTCGACAGTCTCTGAAGTAAACATGGTAAATATAGGAAAGAAACTACTCAAATCCGTCTTTTAAGCATTGAAAATTACTGCTGTCACAATAAGGTTTGCACCAACTACTCACATTTTTAAACTTTCTTAAATGCAGTGTTATTCATGATTTGGTTCTCATTGAGCTAATGGGAAATTCAATTACACATTTTCAACCAATTTTTCTAAGACCTCAAATAAAAAAAAATTTGTAATGCTTTTAAAAGGCCATAAATTTGGATATTTCAATTTAACACTTTTGAATACTTTTTAAGGATCTGCAGAAACCCTTGCAGAAACCCTGTCAGAAAAGTAAAGAGAAAAGGGGTGGGGGTCATTGTTGGACTTAACCGTCATGTCAGATCAGGAGGGTCCCTCCGGGATCCACATATTTAAGAATGTCAATCAGAAATCAATGTCTGGAGTGTATAACATCAATCAGACAGCAAAAACATGAAGACACCAGCAACAGTCAATTGACACATGGAGAAGTGTTCTTAAGACTCATGTATTTCAAGCTTAATAAATATAATGAAGGAGTTCATCATTTATTTGTAGACTCTCTGGCAAAATTAAGCAGGGTGGAATCTCACTGTTTTGATTGTAATGCAGGTTTTTATGTGCATTTCTCACACGTTTATTGAGGTGAAGAAGTTTTTTGGGGTAAAGAAGTTTTCGAAGTAAAGAAACTTTATGTTGGTAACAGAGACATTAATTTTTATTTCCAAAGGTAAGTTGTAATTTTTTTTCAATCATTTTTGTTACATTTGTTTCTTTGAGGCAACAGTTGAGCAAACTACTGTTCACAATTTTCCCTGAAAAACGTTTACTTTGTACACAGTGTTTCCTAAGTACTAAGTTTCAAACCTCAAAGCCTCAATATGGTGAAGCAACAAAACTATCATGTAAATCATTCAAACGATATCTTTATCCTTGAAAAAATTAACTCAACTTGCAATTTAAGAAAAAAATAATTACAACGGAAAGTTATCTGAAAATTTATAGGTACAGCAGAAATATGGTGAACTTACATGCCGCAGTGAGGAGTAAACAACTGTTTAATGCATGAGTGCTAAAGGGCTCATTAATTTCTTTCATGAATTTTGGCACTATATAAATCCTGTATAATTTCAAACATGTTAGAAGACCTATAACATTCACTTAAGATGGATGATACAACAATCATTGAAGAGTCAATAGAATAAGGCCAATGAGTACATTGGTAAAGAAACTCAACCTAGGTAGTACATGGTGCACAGTAATCACCAAATTACAATGGCAACGAGTCTTCCATTGGTGCTACTATTGGCTTCTTAGGCCTACTGTGTGTGAGTTGTTAATTGCTGGGGTTCTAATGTCAAAGGAGCTTTTATTTCATAGGGGTTTTTCAATGTATAAGAGGGTTCCTACATTACTCTGTGCATTTATATAATTTCATTTCGATGTTCTACCAAATGTATATATTTGTTTTCTTTTTTCTTGTTTAAATGTATGTATGTTCCCCTTGTATTTCTGTGTTGCTATTTTATATTTGTATCTGTGCAATGTTTAACTCATCTTTCTTTCCTTGTAATGCTACGAAGTTCAGATTTGTGCTGCCAGTTGTTTTTTAAAGAAAAATTAATGAATGACACGAATGAGCGAATGAATTCTACAGTGGTGCATCTGCAGTTACTCTACATAGTCAGACTCAAACATGAATACATGTAAGGCAAGGGGCAACAGGCAAAACCTATGACACACAAGCAAAAGATATCCTAAAATTGTTACACTCAAAAAGAAGAGTGGATCTTGAGGACAACTGGTTAAACACTTCAATACTGACCAACCACACAAGCAACAGTGCTGCTCCTGTAGGACAGGCACAGCTACCTGCTGTGCCTGATTTCTTACGGAGGTCGTAAAAAGCCAAGAAGAAATTGGTTAAGGGTAGAGAGCTCGCTACCTCCTCCATCAGGTATGCTCGTTGGGGAGGGTAAGGAACCGGCGGGCTCAGCTGTGGTTGTTGGGGGTTTGGTGGAAGAGCCGGCAGTGCCCATGGACGAGCTGGCTCCTCCAACCCAAGCCATTTTTGAAGTCAAAGTTAGCGTGGGTGGGGAGGGAGCGGGTTTGCCGCGCGCCCCCTGTGGGGTGTGTGGGGAGCT
>CM021545.1:2818735-2832116 GCA_010994315.2 Pisaster ochraceus | reverse complement strand
CAAATAGTTTAGACGTTGTTTTTGACTACTTAAGAAATGGCCGCCGCGCTGCCCGACAAGGGCAGCGCACCTAGGCTAGTGCGCTCTCTAGTTTAGTTCCTATATATAACTCTATGCTTGGGGCTCATAAGTTGCTATCAATTTCATACCTTTGGATAAAAATCAGCAAAGCAGTGAATCTTATTTATTCATTGCAGATTAAAATTCAGGTGGGATGTTGTGTAATGCATATAGTTCATGTATACAGTTACTCGTATCATTATAGAGTTAAATTCCCCCCACTGTGTTTCTGGCAGTGCTGCGACGCAGCACCATGTAAACCCTTAGGGTGCTACATAATTCACACAATTTTAAAGACAAGTCTTAAAAATGGTTCTTTATGTTTTTGAAAAAAAGAGAGAAATAAATAAATAAATAAATAAATAAATAAATAAGTTAATTAATAATTAATCCATGAATAAATTAATAAGTAAATAAGTAAATAAATAAATAAATAAATAAATAAATAAATAAATAAATGAACAAGCTCGGGTATTGTGTAATTGGCCTTTTCAAGGCTTGACCAATCCTTTCCTAAAATGTACTTCAAGTTGGCATAAATGCCATAATTACCATTAATGTCCTGATGAGCCATTGCACCATTGCACTGCTGTAAAAATAAAACCTATTCTTGCCGACACTGCTTTTGGAGGGTTTGGGACTGCAGGACCATTTCTTAAAATTGGACCAAGCATTAAATGTTATCCAAGTCTAAACACTTTATAAGCACAGAGTGGAGGATTTTTTCAGGACTAATGATGGTGTGTAGCCATGTGGTCAGGGGATAGATGGGATTCAACTTAGAACTTTTCACCCACAAAAGTTTTAAATTGAGTTTGCTCTAGCAAAACTCAACAAGTTACCACCATGACTTGCATTTTGGTTATTTGCCGGCTTCATAATCTATTTAAAAATCTCTAGCCAATTGCAACTTTTAAACCTTTCATATCTTCTACCTCAGCGTCACAATCAGTATGATCAACTCAAGTAGCCAAAGTTAACTCCCATCCCACGACCAATCAGCATAATCACTAGAAAACTTGGCAGGGAGCATGTGTTCAGAAAGTGTACTACCACACACACACTGTCATTGTAACAAGATTGTGAAATATTTCAACATGTCAAATGCTGACAAAATAAGGGTGGTACTTCAACAAGTATTCCTTGTCTAGTGCATGCCCACTTTGTGGGTTTCAAGTGCATGTAGCCTACAAATTTGCCTTCCACGTTGTTTTGAATCAGCTGGAGATAGCCAATACCATTAACTGTAAATGCAAACAAGTTGCAAAGTCACCAACAAAGTAGAATACAAGGGAAGCTCTGCAATTGTTTTCCACAACAACACTATTGCATAAGCATTTATGCTTCCACCGGCCACGCCCTCAATGTTACCATGTATATAATGCATGCAGATTGCCTGCATGTGGTCATTTGAATTTGCCTCCACAGGGCTGGGTTGGGTTAACAAAAAAATCCTAAACACTGGCTGTATGGACAGATTCACATCCACCCAGATAAATAGGGGAGGGGCAGCAGGCTATATAGCCTCAAGAATGGAATGGAGTTTTCAATATTACCATGGATTTCAATGCAAGTTTTTTTTTCTATTTCCACATACTGACTGTAACATCTGTTGGATTAAAATACATGGGTTCTTTTCTTGTTGTGTAGAAAGCTTTATATACTTTTTTTTTTTTTTTTTTATTTATTGGGTCATCACACTTGTGTACCTTCTTTGAAGCCGTTGTGAACAATATGTAAATAATTGATACATATCCAACACTTTAAGTTGTGAAATGAAATATTTTGAATTCTGCATATTAAAAGAAAAAATCAAGGAATGTAAAGTTACTATTCCGAATGAAACTCTTTGTTTGTCTGAAATTTCCTTAGTTATCAGTCTTCACTGCCAATTTCCTGAGAAATATTGCCTACTGAAAAACTATGAACTTTGATGACAATTTGACAACTTGCATAATTGTAACAAACCCTTCAAATCACCCAAAATAAAGAGTCAATAACAGCACTGAAAATGGACTTGTTTAAAATCACACAACAAACATGAGTATTCTTGTTAAAATCACCGAACTATTTATTTTATTAGCCTAATGTCAAACAAATGTATTGGTGAGGTGGCCAGCAACTGACTTAGTGGCAAGATGTACTAGTTTGGCAGCATGTAAATCTCCAAGGCATAGGCTTTTACCAACATAATTTGGCGAAATTTAGACAAGGGTTGGGTTGAAAAATTTGGTTCTGACCATCTGTGTGAGCTGTAGGATGATAGCTGTTGAGACAATAGCAAGGGTCCCACCAATCAGTCCTTTTCCCTTGTTCTCAGCGAGACAACAAGAGCAAATAACTGGCAACTGTGACAGATATCTGCCAATGTTTTACAAGTTTAACATTAATTAATTAATTTGCTCTATGTAAAAACAAGACTTCTATAGGCAGGGATCCAGAAAATATATCAGCAGGACAGTCACTACAATTTCAAACTGAATGAGTGTCAACAATTAACATGAACAACACTTGGGTGAGGTCAGATCTGTCTGCCATGAGACTAGGGCCATATCACCAAAAAATGTATAAATAAATAAATTGATTTGGAAACATGGACCTATCCTTTGGATCCACACTTGTAATGAATGAAGACTTAGCAGTAGTCAGGAGTCACTGGGTGTAGGGCATTTCACTGGTCGCACTATTTACCATCAACTGGAGGGTGTCATGACAACTCAAGACAACTTCATGACAATTCAAAGAAACAAGATTAAAATACCTTCCAATGTAATGTGTATCTGTGGACATCTACAAGTAATTGGCTCATTTAAATATTACCCTTTTTTGAACAATTTAAATCTTCAAATAACTCCTCATTCAATTCTTCAGATAACATCACTTTTTAAATGTGTAATCGCTTGCACATACTTAAACTAGGCTACTCAATATGTAATTAATTTAATTTAGTGCAAATACTTCACTGCGTGCCAGCAACGAGGGCCATTCATGGAACACCCAGACAATAATAGCATTAGGCCTATTATACAAGCGCAATTAGCATCTTGTCTCACCATTTTTACAGAAAAAAAGTCAAATCGGTTGTAAACGAGCTCTCGATTTACCCTCCAACATCGCATTTGAAGGTATTTATGACTTTTAAGTTATCTCGTAGTTGTTGAGCAGTAATGAAACTATTAAACTGACAGAATAGTGCGACCCTATTTCACTTTTTAGTTAACAAAATGACAGGTGCTGAAAATAACATGCCTTTGTTCCATTTTGCTGACCAGGAGTCCTTACCACAATTAACTATAGCGACAATTGAAAGTTTGGTTACAATAATTTTTAAAACGTCTACAAATCTACCTGCCCTAGGAACTACACTAGTTCTGTGTAGTTGGCCAACAACATTCTTGAGCTATGTATGTTTCTGTTTCTTCCTCTGTTTACGACATGTTCAACAACACAAGTTATGGTTAAACCTCAAAGAAATCCTCATAAAAAAAAACAGTGTAACCAGTACCGGCTGCACGCTATGACCGAGTGTTAAAAGGTCGGGAAAAATGTCCGTATCCTGCCACCACTTTTTCACTCATTTTTACCCAAAGGAATATCTCATTTGAGTAAATTATATACTATTTTATTTCATAACGAATGAAAAAGTGGTGGCTTGATACGAACATTTTTCCAAAGATCGTTCTCCATCGGTGGAGTTCGAACCCACTGAGGGAGGGGAAAAAAATCCCTGAAATAGGCATGCAATTCATTGCGTATGGTATAACCCGGTCAAGATGTTTTCTACACCGGAAACTACTCCGAACTCGTCAGCAGTCTTCGTCTTGGGCCTCCCCGCTAGCGACTCAGCAGTGCCCCAGCACGCAGCCATCCTCTACACATTTTGCGTAAAACTTCCAGTCAGTGTGTTTATATTCAAAACACTTGAAAAGTTTTACGCAAACTCTGTTGTACAATTTAAAACAATACAATGTTGACGTATGATTGACAGTGACTTTTACGTATATTAGTCCTTTAACTTACCATCCCATGTACAAGGTGAAGAAGTTGTCTTCAGCCTCAAAAACATCCACAAAAAGATCCACAAAAAGAAGTACACTGTAAATGGCGAGCTTCCAATACCAGAAGAATGACACATAGCGAGCTGGGCCAGCTGAGAGCTGCTACATCAGTGTGGAACAAACGCACGTGCGTGGCCTGTCAGTAGTTTTCAGCATGCAGGCTGGGTTTGGCGGGCAGCATGGAGGAGCTCAACATAGTATTTTAGTAGTGGTCTTTATTATCAGCCTACCCTACCTATTTGCTGAAAAAAGTAACTTCATTAAACTTTCTAAAAACTAATTATATCAAATGATATCTTTTATGCTATATTTGCACCAAAAATACGTTCTTGTCGTTTCTGTTAGTTTATTAAATTTTTATTTTTTAAGCAACACCCCTGTACCTCGAAATGGACACTTCCTGCGTGGGCGGGGATACAGGACCCTGGATGCCAACCACCTGTTTTTACTGGGGTTTTTCTTTAGCACCTTGATTGAGCTCTTTGGTTGTGAGCAAAGTGGCGACCCTGGGTACGGAAGAAGCTGAAACCGGACGCTCTTTATGTGTGGCTCGCGCTGGGTAAAGAGCTTTGTGAATATTTTATCGTGTGGATAAAAAGAAGCAGGCTTTAATACCAATGCATTATACACTAATTCATGTAAAAGCATTTACTTTTTACGTGGTAGCTTTTGCTAAAACTAAAAAGCTTCTGCTTTGTTTGGTGAACTATTTATTAAATGCTTCAGATTTTGAGTGTTTATTTGTCAATCTTAGGGATGTTAACCAAACAGTTAGTACGCAGAACAGCAACATTTTCCAAACGACTGCCTTTCGGCAGGAAAATCTAGTTTGCACTGAGAATTAGGGAGTGTAAGAAATCCAAATCCAAGCAGCTACAACTAAACTGTTCGAGGGTTAGTAACGCCATTTTCTTGCACAACTCTTCTCTGCTTTTATTGTAGGTAAGGACCTAACTGCCACCGTGCAGGATTTTAAGAACAGAGAATACTGCAGCGTGTAACGACCATGATGATTATTTTATTTAACCACATCTTTTCTAACGGTTTGTTCCGTGTACATAGCGACGCACACACAATGGATTCCCAGTAATGTTTTAGCAAACTGTATTCGGCTGAGCAGTAAACTGCCCATATGAAGCATTGAGTAACATTTCAATAGCAAATGCCGACATGCCGACTGAACAATAGCCACTTCTAGTCAAACGAATTTAAGAATTTCCTTGTCCTTAATGCTGTTATTACTTTACTTTTTGATAAACTGTAACGGCCCCTATATTACATCTTCGTCAATTTTACGATTGTCTTGTGACGATTTTAAACTTGTTGTATTTCATTTCTTCACTTAGTTAGTGCAGTAATGACAAAATGTATTTTCTACACAAAATAAGTTGATCGAAAATACTTAGGCTACGTAATGTTTCCAAGTATCCAGTGCAATCCCTTCCTTCGCCAGGTGTCGCCCGGGTGTTGTTGTCCCCCCCCCCCCTTTTAATGCAATTTTGTCATTTTGAATTGAGGGTTGACCGACTATCGTTTGAACGTGTGTTCTATACAACAAGATGCGTAAGTGTCTGGAATTTTTGTTTTGGTTTCTTTTCTTTTTTTTGAGGGGGGGGGGGTTGCACTGCCCAAAATGTAAAAGGTCTTTTGAAAGAATTAAATTCTACCCCACAACTCCACATTTTCTTGAAAAGTACAGCAATTACCAATGATGTATTTTCCCTTTAAACTTCCTTGCATTTGCTTTTGTGCGACCTAATTGAGCTGCACAATCCAATGCACAAAACTATCATTATCAATGCCCTCTGCTGTGTGTCGGCGGCAGGCTCAGCTCACTAACCCAGAAGTTTATTTTTGACACGAGTGTCGACTCTTAAGATGAGTTTGAAGAGAGTTTTTATTTCCACCCCAGTGAGTGCCAGTGATAGCCTGACGGCATACTCCCTCCCCATGGTCAATTTTACTGTAGAGAAACGGGAAGGAGGATGGCCCTCTAATTTAAAAGGACAAGCATTCACCAAAATACTTAAAGAAAACCCATAATGACGTATAAAATATAAAGCGATCTCACGTGATACAATTAGTTCAGCACAGTCGCTTGTGTGAAGGGCAACAAGTCAAAACGAGGCTTACAATACCCAACTAGCCCTACCTACAAATTACAACATTTCTCTTACAAACAGATGATTTGAAAACAAAGCTTACTCACACAGAGCTGGACACTTCCTTCCCAGTAAACAGTAATCGGAGCATGGCCGGAGCCAAGCTCCCTACAAAATAGAGAGAAATACCCAACAAAAATAAATATGCTCTTTTGTTCCCATTTTCCCCATTGCGATCAATACTGGTTGCGCAAAGTTTGTGATCAATGATTTTCCCAGTTTTTGAGGCGCTACAGCTACTTATAATTGCTGAAAATGTTTACTGTTTTTTTGCTTGGAAAAATTAGCAAGCACGACACCAGACACGCTACATGTGAGTGACTCTGTGACACGGTATTTTGGTTGGTAACCTCATTGTGATATCTAGGCATCTTGGCTTTAGGCTACCTTTTGTGTAAATTTGGCTTACTGTCTTAAAGTGACACGTGTTCAAAAATAACCGTGTGTGTAGTGCAAGGGTTAATTTGCGCGGGGAATTAGTGTGCGCTCGCGGGACCCGTAATAGACCGTGCAAGTCTCGCGCGTATTCGAACATTTTTGGGACCACTGTGGTCCCACGTACATTGCTTTAACGCATGAAAGAAACAAACTCACGCGCTTTAACGGATCCCAATGTTCGAATACGCGCGAGACTTGCACAGTCTATACAAATAATCTACTCGCGTTTCATATAAACACGCGCGTGCATCATACAAACGCACGCGCTCCATAAAAATACGCTTGCGTAATGCAAACGCGCAAATTATGCGGTAATTCAAACCACCAGAGTGTGTTCTTGAGATAGATTTCAAGTTAACTTAGTTATGTATTTAGAGTTTGGTCCATGTTTCTTGTATTGTGTTGTATCACACCAGTCAGTGTCGGTAAGTGCAATCACCTACAGCTCCACATTGGAAGTGTTTATGTGCCTCACCAACAAATGAACACATTCATATTATTTTAAACATAGCTATTACTGGGATGGTGTTTCAGTGTTTTCAAGTAATTACTCAAGAGTTGTATAGGACCCGTTGTTGACATCGCTAATTTCGGCAGTCGCCACTGGCTACTATTGTGTGTGACGAAGCGCTTTTGCTGTCGTCGTCATCATCATCATCTGTTGTTGTTGGGTTTTTTTTATCGTCTTACTTTCTGTTTGGCACGCACACGTGTCTGCGTTTAATGCTTCGCACCAAAAACCGATTAATAAGCTTGCCTCGCATCTGACCAGCTCACCGCACGTGGCTCTGGTGTTATCATGGATGTGTGTCGAAACAGTGTCAATGTAGTGCTTATGTTATAATAATAATTTGCATTGCTGTCTCAAGAAACTGAGGACTAAAAAGAAGTTGAAATAGTGGCAAATTTACTTTAACAAAATTATTAGGCAATGGTTATGCCCCTGCCCCTTGTATTGCCAATGTCAAGGAGGAAGGCACACACAAAACTAAAGTGTTAAAAAAAAATGGCCGCCACACTCTACTGCCAGAGTATGAAATGGTTGCCTGCCGAGTAGTGGGTGCAATGCCGACACGAGCTATCTCAGCTATTTGACAACCGCCTAACAAGCAAGACGCCAATCCGCTCAACGAGCGGATGTCTGTACCGTGGTGCCGGGGCAATTTTCTAGGTTCATGGTTCGACCTATGGTGATTATTTACATGTAATTGTAAGCCCCATGCACAACTATATTCCGTACCCTGCCCGGAACTTGCGTGAACTTGTGTGTGTGTGTATTAATGTCAAATTGTTCATTGGCTGGGCGGGGCGGGGCCAGGTGGGGCCTAGCGGGCTGGGGTCGGGGTGGGGTTGGGGTGGGTGATTGCTTCAGCAACATTGTTGGTAACGACAAGCGTGGCTTGCTTGCTTGCTTGCAGTGGCAGCGATGGGGGTGTCCTTAATTCAATGTCAAATATATGCAACAGCTACCCCTCAGATTTTATTTTACTTCATTTAGGCCTATTTGTTTTTGGAAGGACTAACTATGAAATATGAAAAGATGATAATGACAGTGTGAGTAAAGATGATTTTAGAGAAATGGCCACAGCATTGTTGCTTATATTAAACACTCTCGCAAGCAAAGATTACACTTTTAGTAGTGGCGTTGGCTGGCAAGGTGCTTCACTCTCCGCATGTACCCAGGCAATGCATGCATAACGGCTACGCTAATAAAATGCACTATACATTGGAACTCATTGGCAGCCACCTGTTTATGTGCGGCTCTATCCCCGCCACAGTGCATGGCACACAGGCGAAGTTCAGTCTTTGTGCACCGTGAACATTTTCTTTTATTGATTTAAACTTCCAGCTGGATTTACCTACCAGTTCATTTCGAGAATTATGAAGCTGATAGGCTGAGCTAGGTTTAACAAGAGACACAAAATATAAACGATGGACGATTCATTCTAAGGCTCTAAAATTTTGCAAGTAACGCAACTAATAAAAGGTGAAATCCACGGACGCAGATTTGTGTAGAGTGCAGAGACAGATTTACTCTTTAAAATCTTTGAATTTAAATAACTGTTAAAACGGTTTGCCCAGGTGATAATAGGTTAAGATCGTCCATAGAAATCTACCCATTAAGGAAAATGTGGCCAGGGCCCCCCCCCCGGTATTGAATAGATATGCAGATCTTGCTCACAAAAGTAACAATGGTAACAAAGCTAAGCTAGATGTCTGCACCTACAGTTATTGATACTATTTGCTGTGACCGCCATGATGTACAGGGCGAGTGACTACCAGACCCCATGTTCCCCGCGGAAACAGTTTCTGGTCAAGAAGCTGCCAACGACTACTTGAGAAAAGATCAACTTTAAAAACAGTGCTTGTGGATGAGACCGGGACCATTTTACAAGACTGTGTAACAAAAACAGTGCCTTTTTGGTATGATAGTTTGACCGGAACTGAAACTTATTTTGCATAATTTGACCATGTACGGTCTGGGGTAGGTAGGCCTTTATTAGATCGCCATGTCCAACCTTAAATATTTACCTTCCTAAATATAGGGTTTAGCATATGTTTAAACCCTAGTAAAATTGGTTTAATGATGTTTTATTTCTCATTAAATTGCTTTTCCAAAGATGGTAATATTCTGGGTGGTGTTTCATCTTCCGATTCATACTTGTGAACTTTGACCATAGACTGTACGCCATTTACTTAGTTGCAAATAAGGGCCCTCAGCACTAAGCAGCCACTGCTAGCTGGAACATGCATGGCCACTGACTTACATATTGAATTGATTTATACCCATATTTATTTAATATTGGCAAATTAAAGCAAACAGTAATCATCATAAACTATTGGACATGTTAATTTAGGGGCTAAGGCCCATGTCACAAGTGGCAATTTAAAGGCAACCAGTTCCATGCAATCTCCAAGAAGAAAAGGCATTCACATTTTGAAGGTTCACATTTTTTTTCTTAAGGATCGTAAGACATTTTTTGAAAAATTGCTCATGCCCTACCAAAGTGGTCCTGTAGATTGCACTGCAGTTGACTCAAAGTTGCCTGTAAAAGTTGCCTCGTGTGACAAGGCCCTCAGGTCAAATTCATGTCTGTCACTTAATAATTATACGTAAATTAATTTCCAATATTTCCCAAGAATTATTTGTCAATAGCACTTATGAAATGGGCGACAAAAATCAGTTGTAGCCTCACAATACACTTAAAATACCATTATGCTCGACACCCTACCGAAAAATGCTTAGCTCCATAAAACATCCCCAGGCATCACATTTTAAATTTACAAATCCATACATTGTTGTGTGTATGGTGGGAATATTTTTTTTATTTCATTCCTGACCTTGGAACCTGACATTATTCAGATGGCATTGAATTTGCCTTTTTTGCTGTTGACAAATCACTCTGTGTACAGATACCATTTATTGTTGACATCCAATGATATTAGATAAGGTTTCAAAAGTAGCTCTCTTTCAAAAGTTCCAATTTACAGAACACTTTAACTTTATCCCTTTCAAGAGGGCTCTATTTGAAAACGAGTGAATCACAAAACTGAATGTGACTTAAGAGCCCTTTTGTTGAACAGTTTGTTTTCGTACTGAGACCGAATGCCACATGAACACCTTTATGTAAAGATTTTAAAAAGTGATGCATACAAATTAAATTTAAAAGCATCATACAATGCATCTAGGCGAACAAGAGCAGGGAATGCAGGGAGATGTATGCCAAATCAGTCTGCAATTGTTGAAAACCACCATATTGTTATTATGTTGGTTTTTTGTCGTTACTTTTAAAACAATTTAAAACTTACACAATGCATGCCATTCTGTCCTATAGGAATTCAGACTTCTGTAGTCTTTGGCCATAAAATATAAATACAAGTAACATGGACATGGACCTTGACAGAAAGAGAAATATAATGCTTTTATTTGACCACGCAAAGGACAAATTATACATAAAAGTTTTGTTTCTTTCAGTTATGTTTCAGAGATGAAAGAAATACCAAGGCATGCATGTTTGACAACTACAGCTGCCAGAACCGAACCCACTATGAAGAGGCACTTGAGTGTACTGTAAGAACTCACTCTGTATGGATGGATGGATGGATGGATGGATGGATGGATGGATGGATGGATGGATGGATTGCAGCACAAGGTGTAATGTGTGATGGGAGTTCATCCAGTGATGAGAAAATGAGTAAGTATTGATTACAAATTCAATTTTGTTGTTTATTAAACCATTGAAAGACAAGTAATTCTGCGACTGTATAAGAAATCGAACAAACAAGCCATTTTAACAAAGTTATAGGGTTGAAATATTTAGCAAACATCAAATTTGTTTTAATGTGAAATATATTCCAGTAGCTTTTAATCGCCACACGCACAACCACACCACACTCACTGTGAATTTTTGTGTAATTAGTCCGTGGTTTTGAAGAACTTATATTAAAACACAGATGTCTTTGTCAGATGTTGTTCATGTTTTTTTTGTATCAGGCTTATTTGTAATACCATCCAGCAAGGGGGGGGGGGGTCAACAGTATTTCATGGTCCTCTCTTTTTTTGACAGGACCATCCAACCAAATTTCAAAAACTCTCTGGTTCAGGCAAAGGCAATCCAGGTATGAACTTTATAATTATTGAGTTTACACATGTAGGCCTAAAGGTCAGCCAAATGTTCTGTTACTAAAAGCGAAGTCAATGTATGCAATAGTTGTGATTTTATTGTGATTCCTTGAATGTTTTCTGTAACAAGGAGAGAAAAGTAGGCCTGCACATTGAAGTGAATTCCTACACATTGATGTGAACTGCCCGTGAAGATTAGTTTTGTTTTATGCAATGCAGTCATGAGAGGAGCTTACCCCAATTGTTATTATTTAGTAACGTGTTATTGGTTTAAATTGTCAGTGACAATTAGATTACAAACAGATGTTACAAACAATGACCAATAATCACATGTCACATGTCCCCATAATAGTCATTTATTGGTTGCACTACTATGCTGGTACTTGCAAGCAGTGAGGTTGGTTGCATGATACTGATGACCACCTCATGGGTGGGAAGAATAAGTGCATGCACTGCAAAAACTAGGGAGCTGCAATTGTCACCAGGTCACCTAAAGATACCCCCAAAGAAAAAGAAGTGAGCAAAGTTAATTATCTAAACTAACAGTAACACTGATATAATTGTGTTGGAGGAAATTAGTGTTAACACCCAAGGTTGTAAATTGTGATTCTTTTTTGGTATCTACATGACAACACCCTGATGTCAATTTTAACACCCCTAGTTTTTGCAGTAATGTAAACCTAACACTGTACATTAAGCATGAGTATTGAAACTATAGTATGTAGGGTTTGTTTTTTTGTTAAGACGTTTGTTGTTTTCGAACAAGGGGTTGGTGATTGCAGGCTTAATTTTATAAACTGTTAGCAAAAAATTCATCGTAAGGTAAGGTGTCATTATTGTCAGTGATTTCTACTGTGACAAACGTTCAGCCAACAATTGGGATTGGAAACATCTTTTGGATTTCTAGTTGTACATGCTGCCATGATGTGTTCTGTCGCAAGTTTTTTGTTTTGGGTGGTTCATAATTGTCCAACCCAAGTTTACTCCTTTCTCTGACCTATGTTCTCTAATTACCCCTTGAAAAATATGCCCCTCTTCAAAATAGCGAGCGGACTTGAAACCAAATGCCGAATTGTTTCAAATGAACAAAGCCACTTAACTATGAAAAAAAAATGTAATTGAAATGTTTTTGTTTTTCACCCATGCCCTATGCTACATGAAACCATCTTTATTTTTGTAGTGTAGTGTGGTGTAGTGTAGTATGTGTGTGTGTGGTGTGGTGTAGTGTAGTTGGTACAGTGCAAGTGCTGCAATAATCCATTTTTAGCTGTGAACACATACTATGACACTATTGGTTTGGGTAAATTTGTCTGTATACACCCAAACCAAACAGTGCACTGCCAGAGTGTCCACCATATCTCAAAAAGGCTAATTGAAGCTATTGTAACATTGCAACCAAATAAAAACTATACCATAAAAACACACTCACCCTGTTAATCACGGGAAACTAGTCTGCATCAATTGGTCAATCCTAACACCTGTTTGATAAGTTTTGTCTACATACGAGTGCTAGTGCTGCAGTTTGATAAATTCATCTCTATACACGTTATTCGATCGCCCATTGGCAATGCCAGTAAGTACTGCACATAACAGCAGGAACTAAATACAGTGTCTAATTGCCGTATGTTTCCAAATACACTAAGAAACTCATATTACGGGGATGAGGTAATCGTCAAAATTTACCGCAAAATCCATCCGCGCAAGCTCATTAATATTTTGTATACCCACAACTTTTTCTATATTTCAAATGATTAAATCCCGAAAAATTTATGTGTGTTTTATGAAGGTCCCAGTAGCATGATCTCTCACAGAGAAGTTTCAATACGCACCCTGTGGGCTATAAGACCTATGTCAATCAACGCTCTATGTTTTGTAGCGTACGCAGATCTAGAAAAAAGAACGCAAGACCTTGAAAAAGAGGTTGAACTTTGGGTATATAGATGTACACCTATTTATTTGTAGCGCCCTCTCTAAAAGTGACTGACCAATATCCAAGTTTCGGCCGACCGAGTCATTCGCTCTGGTCAGCCAGAAAACCT
>CM021545.1:2579640-2591833 GCA_010994315.2 Pisaster ochraceus | reverse complement strand
TTTTTTTTCTCTTACCAAGAAAGTGTGTTGTGTTGCTCTCCTCTCTCGCGACAATGTTGTATGCCCCAGCAGGTATAATACCCATCCGTTGATACCCTGGGTAGGTGAAAAGGGTGACAAGTATAGGTTTCGGTTAATTTGGAATCTCGCAAAGTGTCAATTTAAATAGAATGGTACTGTTCCTCTCACACGTTGAGATGGTGAACTTTCTACAGAGTTCTAAAGTATTTACTGCATGCATTTTACAGCAAATTTCTTACGTTTTTTAGGTGATTTTGTGAACTCCTTTTGGATATATGAACACGCACTGTTATCTCCTCTGCAAACACCACATTTATCCACCTTCGCCTTGGAACGAACGCGTTTGTCGCATCCAAATTTCTGCAAACAATCATGAAAAGAGAAATTGTCAGACGGCGTTCAACATATCAAATCTGTGTAGTACTTCCATTTAATTGTTACTTAATGACTGTTTCCATTCGTAGGTATTCTTGCAGAACTTACAACGCACTGACCACGAACACATATATTGTTAGGTTCGTCATAGGAGCAAGGGGTACCATCGGTGACCATATACGGGGTACCAAGGACGTCAAGTGTCTTGTCTGAGATACATGTCAGCCTGCACTGCATTGACTCTGAAAAGCGTTCCATTGTCAAGAACAAAATTTGAAAAAGAGGCTGATTAAATTTTTTACAAACTGATAAGGCCGAGAAGTAACTTTAAATACTAAATAGTAAACTTGCGGGTACAACCATGTATAAAATCTCTTTTGGGGGAGTGTTGGCTCTGAAAAGAGCCGGTGCGGTCTCGACGTTTCGAACAGTATACTCTACTCGTCTTCAGGAGAATGCTGGACTGCCGGTGGTGATGCCACATAAGTATAGCGCTTGAGGGATGCACATAAGGCCGAAATTAAGGCCGATAAGGCCGAAATTAAGGCTGATAAGGCCGAAATTCTATAAGTATACAAAACTATATGAGGCTCGTAACAGGTAAGTATATTTACCTACCGTTTTTCCCTTCATGTGGCATCCAAATGTGTGGTTTTCCATTGATCAAGACAGCAGAAAGGCGATCCTGGCACTGCTCAGCTCGTCTATCCACAAACTCTGTGCAGGGCTAATTTGAACAATATTATGTGAATTGCAAGAGATCATGGACGAGAATTCGTTTCACCAAATCAATCGATGTCGGGTTAAAGTAAAACATGAATAGGCCTATGCAAGAATTCATAGCTTTTTCCATATGTTAGTTCAATGAACAATGTGTCGGTCTCATATTGTTATATATAAAAAGTACATTAAATGATATATAGCTTTCAATATTGCATGCAAACAAAAACATAAATACAAACAACCCAAATTCTCATTAACATTATTAAAATGAAGTTACCTTGTTTGAAAGCATCACCCATGGCGAAAGTTAAATCAACCAATAGCAGGTGTAAATTCATTAAATGTTGTTACATATTCTTTTTGTAGGTTATATTTGAAAAGTCGTTCATCTTATACCTGTTTGTTGCAAAGCTTGAACAGAAAGGATTTCCCTTTGCATTCTTTCCCTCCATACGCAGGCCTGTAATGGACAAAACGATTGGGAACTGCTTGGTATTTTTAGAACAAATCTGATTAATAGTCCGTATAGTTGGTCTGATTGATAACTTTGGAAATTAAATTAATGTGCAGCAGCTATCTTTTACAAGAACATTTCCGGAGAGGTCATTATCAAGGAAACGTAATTCCTTCACCGTCTTGGTTTTAATAGAAGACATATAAAGACATGATTTTCAGTTAATTTGCTGGGCTATAATGATAAGCTATGCTCCTTCGAAACACCGCACAATGATCAGCTTGTATGGCTTTTTCAGTCACTGACAGCTTGAATGTAGCTTTTAAAGTTTGGAATCAATGAAAAGGGGTGAAAATGATCACAGTAATAACCTTGGGTTGTCGCATTTCCGTTGCCTTGTCTTGACCCCAGTCCCACATTCAAAGGAACATGGCCCCCAGCTGGACCATTTCCCCCATTTGCCGTTCCTTTTAGGGGGTTTGTTCTTACACTCACCCTTCATACACCACTGTTAAAGAAATCAATGGGAACACAAAAAAACAAACACATCAGGAAACTTGTATGCGAAAGGTTACAACATAAATTATGACCCTTCTGAGATCTTAAACATCCCCCAGCACCCCCTCACCATGCACTTCACGAGCTTCAGAAATTGCAAAATGTAATTTAAGCGAGAGAGAGAGAGAGCATGCCCACTGTCATTAACACAAATATTCGCCCTTATTTGTCATTTCTAAGATAATTGAGCAAGGCTTCTAGTTGACCCGCGGTTGATGAGAAACAGACAACGTGACCCACTGCCGGTTACCTGATTACCGTAGCCGCATGACGAGCCGTCCAGTGCCGGTGTTTGGTAGTCCTTGCATATCCATGGATTATGGTGATCCGAACATTTGAACATGCACGTGTTAAAATCCTGTGGCTAAAAAGGCAGTGTGAAATAAAAATTATTCCATGTGTCATTTTTACTAAATGTTTCAACAAAAGGAAATTATGAAGATTGTGAAGCAATTACAATATCACAATATGACAATATTTGAACCAGTCAAAATGCGAATAATTTACATCAACTTTGGCTCTTAAAAAAAAATACCGAGATTATTTCTTTAAACCCTCCGTAAATCCACGGGAAAAAAATTACATGCTGGACCCACTGGGCGCGATCGGAAGGTAGATTGTATTACGGGTAAACAACTGTGCAATTCTTGTTCTAATGGTCTGAACAGATGAATAGATGCTCCCTGGACCCACACACTAAAGATTGAAGCATTCTGAAAATGTACACATTGGTTCACTACTAATTTTCAAAAAATAGTATATAATACGAAATCTGCACCCCAGGATTTTTTTAGTGCACATTATAATGGGTCCATATAGACTAATCTGCCGTCCCACACTCTTTGTCAACCTCTTGAGTTTACCCACCCAGAAATCACTACAGTATATGAAAGAGTGATGTTTAAGGGTAGTTCAAAACAAAAATCAGCTGAATTGATTCACACACTTTGTAGTTATTTTTAAAAAAAGTATGAAGCTGGTCCTTCCGCCCGCGCCCCTCGGCTGCTCCGAGGGTGAACATCCAAAATGAACTCACCATACCGCACTGCCTGGAATGATCTCCATAAGTAAGTTGACATTGTCTTTCTAAAGAGTACAATTCTCCTGGGTACTCAGCAACCTCTTGAACACTTTTACTGAATGGACTATCCTCAATACAAGGATAAATCCTAATGAGATATAAAACACACAAAAGTTAATTAATGCGTAAAGAATACTCAACCAAACCTATACCTTATCCGTAAAAACTGATGACATCAAGCATGTCAAACAAACCAAACCTCAACTGTCGAGGAGCAAAACAATCAAGGCAAAAGAAACAAACGACTAAACCAAAGACAATAAACACAAATCATAATGAACAAACAAAACATAAATAGTCAAACAAACTGAAAAGGCTTTGAGTTTTACTTCAAAACTAATGTTTCTCTTTACCTTAGGTGTTTCTTGAGGTATTTGATGCTGCAATTGGACCAATAATAATCATGGTACGTAGATAATATCAATGGACTCATGATAGATGTTAAGTAGGGCTCACATTTGTTGTCATCACCGTCATGCTCAATACCTAAGCTGTAGAGAACAACATAATATTAAAGATATTTTAAACTCATACATTCAAACAACAGATTTAAGGCTATTCACTGTTGCAAAAGAGAATCTAACACCTAAAATGGGACCCCAAAAGACAGCCGATGAGCGTAATAACGCCATCGGTGCAGTTCGTGGTTCTCCGTGCTCGGTGCGTACTTACACGTGTGCAGCCTCGTGGGCCATGATGAATGACGATATAAGACCTTGATCGCTAGTAATAGAGCTACTCCAGTAGCTCATGCACATCGACGAGAGAGGAGCAAAACCTGCATTGGATACAAGATAAGCAATTGAAACCAGTCAAAAGGATGCCAACAATTTCAACAAATCTGTTGTTATACCTTTGGTAATTTACTCCAAAAAATTAATGACCATGACAAATTACTTGGAGAGCTGTTGACAATATAAGACATTGTTAAAAACGACCCCCTTTGGAGTAAATGTAGTTTTAGCAAACGAGGTAATTTTCACCCCAAAATTTGAATCTGATGAAAGGCTTCAGGCATGGGGCTTTTGTCAGGCATCTGAAAACACACCATTCTATGCAACAAGGGTGTTTATTCTTTCTTTTCTTTTTTCTTGCAACTTTGATGACCAGTTGAGCCCAAATTTTCACAGGTTTGTTATGCATATGTTGGGATACACCAAGTGAGGATACTGGTCTTTGATAATTACCAAAAGTATACCCTGCCTTTAACAAGATCGTTTCAAAGATCGTTGAATTGAGTTGTCCGGAAGTCTTCTTAACAACGTTGTGTGCCCGTTAAAAGGACGTAACGAAAAGTTCCTGGTAAAAGGACGTAAGCAATTAATGTGCAAAATTGTGTTTCAAGAAAACTGAGCGCGAAAGTTTGATCGGTTTTCTGCCATTCATAAATCATTAAACCTTGTTAAAATCTACATGGGAATGAGAAAACATGTCTTTAGGGTAATTCTAGCAACAAAAATGTAACATTTACACCAACTTTTTTGTCAGAGGAGCCATTTTGTTGCGTACGTCCTTTCATTTCTGAAAAACAGTACTTTGTGTGCCCGGTAAAAATTGTCCGACTGAGCTTGACCGAAGTTTATCGTTGAAATCTATACACGTTTCAATATGTGATTTGCGGCATTGCACACGGGGTATCGTTATAACTATATTCGGTTTGCTATATTGTCTTACTTTGTTCAGGAACTTGTCCTGCTAATGCCTTGGAGTATAGATTGGGAATCTAGTTTCTTAAGCCACTAACCTGCTGGACCGAAGTCAATTCTGGTCACGAAAGAAGCATAGTCATGGTCTCCTGAGCTTATAGATGAAACCCAGTGAAATACGTTTGATAAACTCTCTCTGTAATTTCCCTCTATGATCACATTTTCCGACTGGGGAACAATTGAACACGGACAAAAATATATAAATGCAATTTAGTAAGGTTTGAAACTTTGCATGGTGGGAGGAGTACAATCAGGTGAGGTTTGCGGTAGCACCGTGTGGAAATCTCTTTTGAGTATAGTGGTTGTTCCGAGAAGAACCGGTGGTTGGCAACTCAACATTTCGATCATTATGCTCTGATCGTCTCTGCTTATGTACTGCCGCAGCAACAGAGTCCAGCATCCAGGTTGTCAACCACCGGTTCTTCTCAAAACCACCACTACCCAAGAGATTTTCCTATGGTGCTACCGCAAACCACACCGGACAAATGCATTATCCGTAGCAAGATTATAGAATATACTTTTTGAGGCTTTGCATGGTGAGGTATCAATGTTTATTCGGTTTGCGGTAACACCATGTGTATACCTACTAGCTATGTAGATTTGTTCTTATAGGTCTTGCTTTTCTATTCTACTGCCGCGGAGTAGATTTGGAATCGGGAGACTACTTCGGGAGACTACTTAGTTCTGAAAAGAACTGTCCAGCTTATTAGCTACTAACTGGGCGGAGGGTAGAAAATTGGCCGGGACTACTACTTTAGCTAAATAGTGGATCGGATCGAGGGGACGTCTCGTGATTAACTTTACTGACGATGACTAGAGCAAGCTAGTCGAAACGTTGAGAACAATAATTAAGAACTCACTCCGCGGAAGTGAAGTTAATAACGAGACGTCCCCTCGATCCGATCCACTATTTAGCTAAAGTAGTAGTCCCGGTCGACTTCGTATGGAGTTTGCCTACCTGTTCTTCGCTTAAGACTATTATCTTGGTGGCGATAAACTGAAGATCCACAGGCATCGTTTCGTGTTTGTAAGCATTGTTCATCTGAAGGTAAGAACAGAATTAAGGTTATGCTAAATTTGTACACCTAAATGCAGGTATTGACAGTTAAACACGAGGCAGATAAGTTTCCAACATATTGTTTATATTTATATTTATTTATTTATTTATTTATTTATTTTATTCCTCAGGTAGATAAAAAGTACAATAATGCGCACTAATTAGGTACAAACATTAAAAAAATACAGCGATGAGCAATTTGAATACAGAGGAAGGACAAAGAAACAGCTGGAGCCCCAAGGATTGCCTAAAAGAAACACAGTTCCTGTCTAGAGGCTCTCCTCTCAAACTGGTCCTAAAGAGCACAACAATAAATTGAAATATAAAAATATAAAAATAAATAAAATATACAAACAGCAATAAAAAAGTGTTACAAAAACGCATAACATATACACATGCAAGGGCATACAAGAAAAGTTAAAACATAGATGGAAAAAACTTTAAAATGAGATGTTGTTGTTTTGTTTTGGTTGATGGTGTTGGTGGTGGTGGTGGTAGTGGTGATGCCAGGGGGGGGGGGTATTGAAAGATGCATGACTTACAATATTCAACATGGAGAGTAGGTACGTGTGCAGCTCGTCTACGCCATGGTAGGATGCGACCGAGTGGTCAACAGCGATCAGTGTCTCTACGACAAAAGGCTTCTCTGAATCGAAGGCCTTGCGTCTCTGTTGAGGAAGGTTAGCTGTACTCTTGGTGAACCTACTGCCGATCTCGTACAACCTAATTGTGTCCTGAGACTGATCTATATTAACTGTAAGCAAAGGAGTGGAAATTGTTCAATGGAGGCCAAAGGACGACACAGAGGCAAAGACTTGTTTATATATAAAACAAATAATATATTGGCGAATACAATCAGCATAAGATTTAGGTTCTTGGCCACCAGGGTTACCAAACAGACTTAAGTCAAGAACGATATATAAGCGCTTTCATTAAAGATCAGAGTACAACGCAAATAGTACGTAATAAAATAATTAACCGACTCGCTAAAATGCGCAGCCGTCGATTTCACCAAACTCTTCCTAACTTAGGATTAATCTTAGGGCTTAGGACGAGTCCCAGCCTTGCACTGTGACATGTATAAACCTTAAGATTAATCCTAAGTTAGGACTAGTTACTCGTCCTAACTCGAGATAGGATTAATCCTAGCGTTTCGTGAAATCGGCTGCAGTATCTGCAAATATTCTAAGATGATCCTCTCAACCAGCCATACTGCTTTCGCTGATAGCAAACAACTTGTCACTGATCATTAGATATAAATCTGTCATCATGTGTGTGCATTCTGATTAGCTCAAGCTGAAGAGACGTTTTAGCCAGCCACAGCGCGAATGTATGTATTAGACGCCGTTGCCCCAAAGCAATTTATTTACAAGAACAAATATGAAAAACTACTCCAAGCTGTGAAAATGGTGCAGGAAAGGCAGTTTCGATCTCAAATTTGATTAAAGACCACTGATGGCGAGTCCATGGGAGATAATCACCACCAACGACCTTCGCCGCCAGCTAAACCCTAAATCTTTCCCGGCAATTTTTACACTTCAGACGTCAGTGATCGGATTAAAGACACGTTACCCCAGCTACGCCTCCATTTTCAAGCTTGGGACGTGAAGATAAAGTAAAGAACGCGTGGTTTAAAATAAAATAGTCCGCTTTTTAAAAATAAATATTAGAATATTGACACAGACAAAGCGTCTTTACGGATCAATATTCCTATTTGGTTTTAATGTTATTGACATGGCGTCTTCTATTTGGGCCGTTCCCTTGTTAAAGGTTTTTTGTGGGGGGTTTTGCAAGTGTAACAACTCTGTTAAAAGAGACTATTAGTTTCTTTCTCTTATTTATATCACATTCACGTGACTTTCGACATCTGTAAATAATGAAGCCACGATAACATGTTTTCTTCAAAATGTAATAGAACTTACAGAAAGTATCGACGTGTGCCGAGGCGACTTTAAAGTCTTTGGCTCTATACATGATGTGCAGATGACCTTCAGTGACGTTGAATGTTGACTGATTGCCGACTGTTGAGACTAATGGTTCAATGATGTACTCCTCCGTTCCAGCTCGAATCGAGCCACTCTGGAAACAAACAACTTGAAACTTCAGACTAAAGAGTCGTTGATTCTTATACATTTGGAAGCGATTTAACATCTGTAGGAATTTATGAATGACTTGGGAGAATGTCAACCTACCAAACCGTCGCAATTACTGACCGCGACTGATGAACTGACAGCGCCTTTGACTTTCCCAGTATAGAAGCACAATGTGTTAGGTCGAAACACGAACTTGCTACCGTCTCCCTTGTACCTCTCAACTCTCATTTGTGGCGATACCAGATATCGATTCCTTGTAACGTTCAACATCATATGGGCTCCGAAAGCATCGACCCGAAAATGGTGAAATATCGGTTTGTCAGTTGCGTCATCGTTGGCGCTCCTAGCGTCACGTGACTGAGCGTTCTTCCTGCGCAAAGAACGTCTTTTGACTTCATGGTAGAAAGCTCTTTCCTCTTCCTTCGCCGTTGATAGGTCGTTGCTAAGGAAGCCGCCATCTTGCGTTGAGCGGTAAGGTCGGATAAGTTCGTAATGTGAGAGTTTTGAGAGCAAGTGTTCTGTTGGGAAACGCATAATACAACGCCAAGAGTATAGTTAGGCTAATGGTAATGGAGGCCTATATATTGTTCTGAGATCCTTGTAAGTTTTTAATAGACATACACATCAGATAATGATTTGTTCTTGATGTAAATTATTTTATATATATACACGTGTCTTAAAAAAAATTAAAAAACATTAAACTCACGATGTTTGTCGCTCAAATGCAACTGGCTGAGAACACTGTCTCCCTGCACCTGTGCATACAAGTTTCACAAAGTTATAGTGTAAATATTATTGTGACATAAAAATAAATTGGCAATTGCGAAGATCTGTTCACCACATTGAAGGTTCAGGATGCGTAATAGACCCGGGACGGTTTAGCAATTTCCCCCGTCCCCCTTAAAAGAACATTTCCAAATGCGAAATAATGCATGAAGTCTTTCACCCTTCGAAAACTCTTGATGGTTCCTCGGGCTACACAGCTGGATACAGGGTAGGGGCTGGCAAGGGGGGCTGCTATTATTATATTCGAAATCGGTTTAGTCAAAATAAATTGGGGGGTTCGTTTAATTGTATAGTGCCTTTTTCAGTATTGAACACAAGTTTAAAAAAAAACCTAAATAATCCATTATAATGGGAACTTCCTACCATTCTTGTAGGCCTAAACACTTCTTACTTGTCAAATTTCTTCTGCCCTTCTGACCAAATGCTGCTTCATATCTTGAGGCTATTTGCCTAAAGGTTGAAGAATTGCATTAGTTTGGTATCAAACCGGGGACTTGTACAAGGAAGAGACTGATTACTGTTTCCCCACTTGCCAGTTGGCTGGGGAACAGAGGGGTTTCAGATGGCAGTAAAATAAAGTGATCTTTTGTCAGTTATGATCCAAAAGGTCACTCGAAGGGGGTAAAGGGGGTATGCGACGCAAACCAGTTGTCGTGGATTTCACAGGAGGGGTTGGAAAGATGAGAGTTTCAAGGCAATGAATATCCTTGAATAGCTCTTGAGACTGAATTAAAACAAGTTCTAAGTTAAAAAACAAAATTCAAAAAATAAACAAAAAAATTGTCCCCTGGTATTGTTCAGGTCAGAGTAACATTCGCCTGTTGCCGTTTGTCGAGCTAAGTCGACAGAAACCGTGTTACCATAAAACGACCACAAATAAGGTTTACTTGACACAAAATGATTTCCAGATAAATTCTTATTCAACGATATTGGGTGGTATTTACAATAACTATTAAAACAAAATTATAATAATAAACCAAAAATTGCCCCCTGGTATTTTTCATGTCTGGACAGAGTAAACTTCGTCTGTTGTTGTTTGTCGAGCTAAGTCGACACAAACCGTGTTACCATAAAACGGACACAAATAAGGGTCACGCGACACAAAATGAATTCCAGATATATTCTTGATCAACAATATTTGGTGGTATTTGCAATAATTATTAAAACAAATTTTTTAAAATAAACAAAAAACTGCCCCCTGGTATTTTTCATGTCTTAACAGAGTAACATTCGTCTGTTGTTGTTTGTCGAGCCAAGTCGACAGAAACCGTGTTACAATAAAACGGACACAAATAAGGTTCACTTGACACCAAATGAATTCCAGATAAATTCTTATTCAACAATATTTGGTGGCATTTACAATAATTGTAAAAAATATATATATATAAAATAAAAAAAATTGCCCCCTGGTATTTTTTATGTCTGAACAGAGTAACCTTCGTCTGTTGTTGTTTGTCGAGCCAAGTCGACAGAAACCGTGTTACCATAAAACGGACACAAATAAGGTTCACTTGACATCAAATGAATTCCAGATAAATTCTTAGTCAACAATATTTGGTGGTATTTACGACAATTATTTACAAACTCGTCAGAAATTAAACTAATAATGATGGCTTCCACAATTTTGGGTCGCCAGTAAAAGTGAGTTGTAACTCACACCGACAAAGGAATTCAGCTTTAATAACAGATCTTTGAATGGAAGTTTTCTTCAATGCACTTCGGTTAGATTCAGTAATCCTCCAGAATCAAGTTGCACTGCATCAGACCTTGTTTTTTTTATACACCGGTATAGTCACTTCCTTTAACCTGTGTACTGGCTGGCCTACAGATCATACAATAAAATAAATCAACGCTTCGTTTCTCATGACTGTGTCAAGTTCTCACTTCAGGCAAACGAAAAACAGAATACATATTCCTTATGCTGAAATACGACCAGTTTGGGCTTCAAGCATTTAGTCACACTAATGTAACCAAAATATGTATTTCATATACTGTAATGTATTCCGTAGTTTCAACCTTCCCAGGAGGACCTCTGTCTTGAGGGTGAACCTTGTCCCTTTTCCCTGCCGTGGTCGTCCCCACGATCCGGGCACTGAGGTCGCCGTATCCAGGGGTATCTATTTAATGAAATTAACCAAATCATCTATTTTTTCAAAACCAATGCACATCAATCAGATACATTGTTATTGATAAACAGTTTCGTTTCAACTTCGTTGACGTTTCCATTACATCTCAACATTTAAGTTCTCGAGGGAGTTATCCTATCACTGTAACTATAAGTAAAATCATCAAACACTTGAGTTATCAATTAACAACGATAAGTAATTTCGCCACTACAACTTTGTAAAACTTTGCAGACGTTTCCACACTTCCGAGCGTGTAGCATACATTTTATCAAAGCCATTTTTAGTCTTAACTTTCGTAAAAAAAATAAACTTACGGCAATTGGAGGTGAGTCATAGCCTCAGGCTGTCGTAACTGTAAAGATTGGTCAACATCTGACGTGGAAAAGTGGCTCTCGGTCATAACTTTGGTTGGCCAGCCCCAATACCTAGACGGTGGCTGTATCCACTCGCCCGCTGGGTATGGTTGTCAACCTATTCGATCCTTGATCGAGTTCGAAAGGCACGTCCTCTCTCTCCCAAGCTCGCATTGCTTTTTCCATTCACAACTCATTTCCACACTCCACATTAACTCTGTTTTTAAACAAATTTTTCCACGAATAAACACAAAAGCCTTAGCCTAAAAAGGGTGGCGCGCAAGTATGCATATCTGAAAGTGGGTTAAACGGGGCTTTTTGTTGCGCACTCGAATCTAGAAAAGAAATTGCGGGATCTCGAGAAAGATTATGTGAACTGTTTGCAAACAGCCGGTTTAGGGAATTTTAAAAAAAAAGTCAGATCAAAAGAAAATGAACATTTAATGAATTTTAAGGAATAACAACGAATTGACTCTTACATTGGTTTTTTGTCTTTAAGCTCCCTCCCACACAACGGTTTTTATTTATTTTTTTTTTTTTTACTACGACCCGATCATCCCGTTTCTTGGTCCAACTAGTGCTGAACAGGTTCATTTGCGCCGTTACTGCTGTAGAAATGCGGAGTGGGAAGCTGCAATGTCTAGGAAGGCCTGCGTCATTTCCAAGTTGAAAATGCTGACAACATTCGGTACTCCGTGCCAACGTACACATCTAGGCGTACCCCATGGCTCAGCCCGTCGGCGCAACCCATCTATGTGTTCCCCCATATAGGCGCATCTCATCTAGGCGTAATCCATATTTGTATTCCATCTAGGTGTACACCATCTAGGTGTATCCCATCTAGGTGTACACCATCTAGG
>CM021545.1:2313949-2331452 GCA_010994315.2 Pisaster ochraceus | reverse complement strand
GGCAGAGTGACCAGCAAATAGCGCCCTCGAGGCCTGGGATCCTCGAGTGAATCCGTAATTTCGGATTGCAAATCCGTAATTTCGGATTGCGAATCCGTAATAACGGATTACTAATCCGTAATAACGGATTGCAAATCCGTTTTAACGGATTGTGAATCCGTAATAGCGAATTTGAAATTTATTTTTAGCTGGCACTAATGGGCTTTCGTATTGTATCCTTGTGTCCGTTGAAAAAAAAATCGAATCAAGCGTGGTGCTACAAAGATGAGCAATCGGTTTTCCTCAATCTGAAACATCCGATTTCGTTCATACACTGGAAATGCATGAATGCATCGTTCAGTACTAAACAACGTATTCTTGTGAGTTTGTTTTCTATTTGTGAAGTTATTTCTCCCGGCCGCATGCCTTCGCCTCCCTCAAGCCCCTCCCCCCTCCATGAAATGACCTGGACACGCCACTGCGTCTGCAGTTGTACAGCTCTCGCAGATTCTGGTCATCTATTTGGTATCCCCGTGAGAAGGCTGTAATAGAAAGCTATGTGTGACCGATGAGGTAAAGGAGGGGGGGGGTGGTAAGTTCATGAATGATTCGGTCCATCGATGGATGTAGTGATAGACGAACAGGCGTCAGGCGTGCACCGGACGACAGTTCTAATGCTTTGGTCTGTAGATGCAACCCATTCCAGCTCGTCCTATTATTTTACTATTAAGATATTTTTAGGCAAATTGACCGTAGCGTAATCGCATTAAAACAAAAACCTTTAAAGCTCATGTAAAATCTGTAGTTCGCTTGGAAATAACCCGGGAGTAGCGTTACAGTCCTCGGGCACAGCCTGGCTGCTAGTAATAATGTGGTAATTTGGACTCTTTATTATATGGGTCAGTTTGCATTACATGGTTATTTGTTGGCGTCAAACAGACACGATGTCAAATTTGACCGCAATTTTCTTTGATCATAATATAAAACAGCGAAACAAAAAAAATTTGATTAGATTATACTCTGGCAATGAGGGTATCAAAACGGTCAAATTTATTATTATCTTTGAAAGCTCAGTATTATAATTGGTCATGTTTCCTGTACTCACTGGAAACACGGAATGCTGGTTTGTGTTGAACGCAATGGGGATCAGACTATTTGTTCTCCCCAGCCTCGGTTTGGTCCTCATTGCTTTTAAATGGGCGAGAGACAGATGAATACTGTGTTTAATGACAGTGATATTTGTGTGCTTTTTTTCTCAACAAGTAGGAACTGTGTCCAACCCTATGGTAGGTTTTTTCTCTATAAACCAAACGATAAACCTTTAATGTCGATTGAATTTTGTCTGTCGCACTCAACTGAGACACGGTGTGAATGTCTAGACATTTTACATCGCTAACTCATGTTGTTACAAAAACATAAATGAAACTTTCCTAAAGCCATGCTACTCGGAACATTACGTGTTCAAAAAAAAAAAAGAGCCACAGAGCCTGGCCTATCAGTCGGCACAACATGTGTGCAACTCATTGAGACAGAAATGCTGTAGCTAATCGCACCATCGTCACATGAATGTTACCGTGTACAGTGTATAACTCCCTCTGCTCTGGACTATTCTTCCGCTCAAAATTCTAAGACGTCATCTGTCATTGATTTCAACGACGTGCACCAAAAACAAACAAAGTTCATGGCTGCTTCTCCTCCTAATCGGCATCACTGGTGGCACGTGATGTTAATCTACATTGAACATCACTTTATCATGGATACCAGCGACTAATTAAGTGTTTCTACTGTTACTATAACATATAGCTTCTTATTTATGAATACATTTTGAAACATATTCAGCTATTGTTCTACCGTTAGTATTCTTTGCCAGTCAGAAATGTAAGGTAAGGTGTACACAACTTCTCCATATTATGTGCAATTCCTTGCAATCTGCTTAAACTCTCAACGTGATTGGACGGTTGCCATCGGGAGAGAAGTTATGTCACAGTGACGTACCTGCACAGGCAGCTGTGATTGGTTAAAAGGAGCCCATAATAAGTACATGATATTGGCGATTGGAGGATCTAGTAGAATAATTTTGAATATGTTCAAGTCTCGTCATTTGGGAAAATATAAATCACGAATACACAGTGCTCTCACATAAATCCAATAAAATTCGCTAATCTGGTGAAACCCTAAACGTATTGATTTCAACCAGCTTGCCACAACACCCCCATAAGTCGCTATATACAGTTACCCAAATCAAATCAAATATTGAAGATGCCAAATGATTATTTGATCGTCTTGACTCAGCCGGCCTTTCTTCCGATCCAGCTCCTTCAAATGACTTGACCCTATTCACGCTTCAAGGTGCACTCGTTATTTGAAAATCTCATTTCAGTTCAGTCAAGCGAATCCCCTCCGTCAGGACTTGTCACCTCTGTCAATCTCTAACAAGATGACAGCCATTTGAACTTGAAGTGAGATTAATTTCACATGGGGGGGTCAGATGGGCATGTTGTTTTGACCGCTGAGGGGAAGGGGTGTGCCCCGGGCGTTTTGGGAACAATATTCGGTTGAGTTATGGGGTAGCGATACGGTGGATGAGCACCGTCTTGGCTGTGTGGTCTGATATTAAAATGTTTAGTTTGCAGCGAGAAGGTTAATTTATTTCACAGATGGGGTGTCCCACACCGCATGGGCGTGTTGTTACGATTAGATATGTCCATGCTTGGAAAGGAAATATGGACATTGTTATCTTGAATTTCAAGTGATCGTGCTTAAAACACGCGAACAACATTCTTGGTAGTAAAAAAAACACACCACAAAACAACAGTATCCACACTTTCTAACCCAAACAAATACAATGAAACAAAGAAAGTAAACCTTATTTACTCATTGGAGTCACGAATAAATAGTAAAATCAAACCATAAATGTTTTCACTGAGTTTGTTTTGATCTTGCGGGATCAAACTAACAGTTTTATTCATTTCTCAAAAACTGGTAGCATTTCAGGCAAAAATATTTCGAGAGGAGTCTTAATACACCATGACGGTCTTAATGCCGTGAAAGTATTAATTATGTGCAATCTGTCAACAATTGTTCCACTCAATGTTTAGCGCACGATTTAAAGATGTAGCGTGTGATTGCAGTCAACTCTGATAAAATTGACTAGTTTCCATCTAAAAGCCCAACGACTACTACGTTCATACCAGTATCAATCCACCAGAGAAGTAGTTCCGTCTGAAACGCCAAATCATAGTCTATAGAAAATGACATTTGAATAGCACCCCCCCCCCAATAATCACCGTTGCTTATTTCGGTGAGCAGCAATCGAAATAAGCTCTCATGAGCGTACACCTTCTGACGACACGCCTCTGACGATGCGATTTCTGGACACAACTTCGGACAGCACAACTTCTGACCACACAACCTCTGACGGCACAACTTCTGACCACACAACCTCTGACGACACAACTCCTGACCACACAACCTCTGACGGCACAACTTCTGACCACACAACCTCTGACGGAACAACTTCTGACCACACAACCTCTGACGACACAACTTCTGACCACACAACCTCTGACGACACAACTCCTGACGACACATAAACCCTTTTCATAATTTGTTGTTTTTACTCAAACATGACCCACGCCTTGCTGATTGGTTGTATGGTGTGTGTGTGTTTTTTCCTGTGTGTGTGATAACTACGGTGGCTCATATTCGCCAATTCCTGGAGAAACCTTGTTTTATTTTACGGCGATATATCGCCGTACTATTGCGTTGTATCGCCGTACTATTGTGTTATATCGCCATACTATTGCGTTATATCGCCATACTATTGCGTTATATCGCCATAGTATTGCGTTATATCGCCATATATTGCGTTACATCGCCGAATTTTATTGTGTCATCGGCATTCTACGGCGCAAAAACACAAGGCACGCCGCTCAGTCCTCCTAAGTTTCTTCTTTCTCAGATGAGTTGAGACCTTGTTTTGATTACTTATTTCTAATTATTCGTTAATGGTTTGCTAATTTAAGCAGTCCCAACTAGCGAAATATTTATTAAATAAAAAACATAGTACGGCGATGAACAAAATAGTACGGCGATCGCAATAAAATACGGCGATATATCGCAATAAATACGGCGTTATGACGCAATAGTACGGTGATAAAACGCAATAGTACGGCGATACGGCGATTATAACGCCGTAAAAAAAAAATGGTTTCTCTAGGAATTGGCGAATATGAGCCGCCGCGGAAAACTACGATCTCAGTCTGAGTGCTACAGTCCTCGGCTGTAACGGAGCCCAGAGATCGTTTATTTCGCGGGTGTGGCGAAATATTTGAGGGAACTGTGCCTCTGGGCTCGATTTCACAAAGAGTTGAGATTGATCTCAACTCCAAATCACTCCTAATGTCTAAGCAAAGTGTGATGTCACAATACAAATCACTATGGTGATACTGAGAACTCATCTTAAGATGAATCTTTGTGTTTTGTGAAATCGACCCCTGCTGATACAAACAGTGAATTTGGCACGCAGTCACGAGAAAGATATCTGGCTGTAAGACCATCGCAGATTTGAGTTTAAGAACAACAATTAACAAGCAGTTTCAGAATTGTCTTATTGGCTGTTGTTGATTGTTGTTATTTTTGTTTTCTTCTTCTCAATTGATAAATCTACGATGGCCCAGATAGCCAAACACTACTCTACACATAGAAAAACAAACCCGTCATCGCATCTGAGGAAAATTATTGGTAATTCGCCCCCGACGCCATTGAATCTGACGAAGTGTGGCTTGCCACATCCACCCCCGCCCACGGTGGGCGCTTATGTACCCTCCATCGACCTGACGATATGTAACATCGTGTATCCTTTTGTCATCACTTCCATCTTGTAAGTTCCCCTCGACCGTCATTAAATTAATTAATAAAACCCTGTAATTATTGTGTTTCGCCAACAGAGTTGGCACAAAATTTATAAAAATGTACCGTTGACGCATGATAATTGTAACGTTAACGTAGTTCCATTGGGGGACTGAGTAGATTCTTTTTTCTTTTCTTTTTATTATTATTGTTATATACTTTTTTTAACTCTCTAGTGAAAAATACTTTATGTTTCTCTTAAAGGAGTCGGAAACGGACTTGTTCTTAACCATTGTTTTTTAAATGTGAAAAAAAAGAAGTTCTTGATTTGCAGAGTCGACAAACCCTAGCCATAGCCGTAGCTGTAGTCGTAGCCGTAGCCGAAGTTGGTTGATATTGGACGCGGCCTTGTTTTAATCGCATAGCCATCGTAATATAGACTTTAAGAACGTGCACAAAAGCCACTGCAAATAAAAACTCGTTGTTGTTGTTGTGTTCAGTGAAAATCGTGACCACATAATTTCATGAAGTTTTCAAAGTGTGCTTGTATTTCGTGCTTAGTAGACAATTAATACAAATAAGTGCCAGAGTCTGATGTATATAGCGCACGTATCCACCAATAAGGCACTCAAGGCACTGGTACATAGAGAAACATTTTTTTCTGAATTTTTGAGTTAGGAGACCGATTTATGTATCACCTATATAAGGGTTAACAAGGTGCTGCAAGTGATCACTGCCAAAAACACAAAATGACCAGGGGTCGATTTCACAAAGAGATAAGACTAGTCCTAAGTTAGGAAGGGTTTTGTGAAATCGAGCTCAGGACTTACGGTTTTACGTCCAACCCGAAGGACAAAGCCATATTGATTAAGTGTCTTGGGAAGGACAAAAGTGTCAACACCGGGACCGGAACCCACCCACTGCTGAACGGGAACGCCAGAACTTTTGTGTACAGAAGAACAAAATAAAGAATGGGAATACATTGATGTCTAACCTACAACCCACCCTCTAATTAACGACTTCCTGTGGGATTGCGTAAAGTTTGTACGTGTACTTGGTTCTGGGACGATTGATTGTTTTTGGCGCCAAAAAAACCCCCAAGAAGATCGTCTGAAATATCGAGGAATAACAAAATCGCAAGAATTTTTGAGAACAAAATACCTTAACCCGCGGCTATTAAACAGTAGGTTCATGTTTCGAGTGACTTTTTCTTTTACGGTCTGTTTTCCCGGGAAACCAAGGCGAAGCCAAGTAAGTGATTTTGCATACTTATTGATTCTAGTATCCGATAACCGTAACCGGATAACCGGATAAATTGACTTCAGCAGTTACAAAAGCTACATGCGTCGTATCCGAATAGAACAGTGTCCATTTTTCCCCCTTTTACAAACGTTTTCTTGTTTAATAGTGGAGTTCTATCAGCAAACATGTTTAAAATTAATCTTTCGTTTTTTTGAGAGGCAGTAATTGAATTTTTGATTCTAATTGTGAAGGCCATCATTGCAGAAGGAACAAAAGGAATGAAGAAACACGATCGGCATTTAAAAAAAAAAAAACATCAAGGAAACTAAAAAAATCGAAGACGGGTAAAATGTTATCGGTTTCAAGTTTGAGTTGTTTGATGAAATCGATACAAAACGTATATGAAAACGGGCAAACTTTGTGAATAGAAACACTTTTTGCAACATTTTGAAACATCGGGTTCCAACGTACAATATTATAAAACAAGTGTAGGCAACGCAATCGCGCTATATATATAAAGGGACAAATTGCACTTGGATTAGGCGCTTTGGGCCGTGAAAGCTTTTATTATGAAATGAATAAGTAATTTTGTGGGGTCAAATATTTGGTTCTACAAAATAGCGGACCGTGTTAGTTCACGAAGTAAAAGAAACACCACACCATTTCGAGAAATATGTGTGAATCTTTATAGTCTATCTTTTATTAACCCCAATCATTTCATTGCAAACGCCTTTTTAAAGCCCAAAGCACCAATCCAAATGTCCCTTTAATAGTGGAGTACAGCCGGCCATTTATAAAACGACCGTTCTGATTGAATTAGAGTACGTTCACGCTGCAATTACGGTATTCCTCGTTCCAAACAGAAAAAACAAAACACCAAAACCTGTTAATTCCGAGAGAGACAGAATGTTCGGTTTGAAAACTCCTAAAATGACGACACGGGCATTGAGACCAAAGAACTGAAGCACCCTGATAGTTGAACTTGGAAATACCACAAACTCACGTATGACTGTTGGATCTTTCTTTCTTGATTATAAAGCCGAATATCTGAATTTCACCGATTCTTTACATGAGCTGTTATTGGTAATGGTTTGGATAGGAACTGTTGTCGGAATCTGTAAGAATTATCGGGCTCAGGCTATCTTTACAGGAACTGTTATAGAACGCTGGTTCGTTACATGAGCTGTTATTGGATATAGTTTGAGGAACTGTTGTCGGATTCTGTAGGAACTGTTATCGGATACTCGTTCTTCACAGGAACTGCTATCGAACGCTGGTTCGTTAGATGAGCTGTTATTGGATATTGTTTGGAAAGGAACTGTTGTCGGATTCTGTAGGAACTGTTGTCGGATTCTGTAGGAACTGTTGTAGGATTCTGTAGGAACTGTTATCGGGTACTCGTTCTTCACATGAACTGTTAATATCGAACGCTGGTTCGTTACATAAGCTGATATTGGATATTGCCCGATAAAAAAAACTTTCTTTGCCCCTCACCTATACTACGCCCCTCCCCCTAAAGATAGTCTCGCCGGCGATTCTCATATGTCAAACGCACAGTAGGTTTTACCTGACCTAATGTTTTTAAAGTGCCCATTAATTACACACCGTGGTCGCAATGTAGCTCGCTGTTGGCGCCATTTATTACGAAATGTGCACAGGCGTGATGATGTGTGAGATACACAAGTTGTGTCCCCAGACGCCGTTACCTTATTACCTACTGCAAATGAACCAGCCGACTACTTGCACTCCATTCCAAAACATTTAATCCGATGTGAAATTAATGCCAAGAAGCATCAAACCCAGAGCCTCGAGCCACAGACAAGACGCATCAATTTACTGGAAAGCAGGAGGGCACCTTTTCCCGCAGTGGCGAGCATATGCAATCACACCTTGATATGGGACCCTACGGCACCCAACGATTTCACCATCTCCCGGCTTTTTTTGTCGATACACGTGTAGGCCTTTGTAGATCAATTCCATATCTAGATTAAAGTCACAAGTTTCCACCTTCTTCGTGTACCAGCTGAACCTTGTGTTAGATTGAACATTTTTTTTTCTATTCATGTTTTTGTTTTTCTTTCCAAAGGGGTGGTACATCTTTATATTTTATTTGAAGAGAACATTCAATCCCATCGCGTTGTTTACAACAAACACACACTGTATGCCCGCACCCGTATATTTGAAGAAAGTTGGCAATATCAGGTGGCATGTTTTTAGCGAACACGATGGGCTATATTATTTTGTGTGGGGTCTCGGTGCGCGTTTGATAAATACATCCTTATCTCGATTGCTGCAATAAGAACCAGTGATCTTGGGTCTTTGTGTGCTGTTTACGTCGACGTTGACAGGTTGGGTTTTTTTTTCAGACGAAAGTATTTGTCTGGAGGTTTTGTGTTTGATATGATTTTTTTTTTTTAATCTGTGAGCCTCAAAATTATGATCAATGTCTGTGTCCGACGGTCACCAATACCATTCTTTATCTTTAAGAATCGTATATAACGAGAGCGCTTCCTTCCAAGAATTTTCAATTTTCTACTTCGGGCTTTAATTTTTGTCTGGAAACAATTCCGGAGGAAGTTGTGAATATTTCAAAGTTGGACCTTTCAGGTAGCCGCGATTTGGAGTGCGCGCGTGTGTGTAAGGCGGGGGGGCTGTGTTGCCCATGAGCTAAAACACCAGGTGGAAGTAAACAATCTTATACAAGAATCTTGAAAGTCGATCATTATTTACCCGGAATCTGTACTTACAACAATATTGTATTTTGCCTTGAGACTGGCCATACCCGGCTCGCTGGGGCACTTATTCTACTAACCTGATTACTTATAGAAGACTTATTGAACAGACCGGATACGAATATGAAGATAAGATTTCAATGACCCGTACTGCTCCAAACCGTCCGACTTAAGAGTCATATTGCTTTTCCAATTGACCAGGGGGAAAAAAAGAACAGAAATTGTGTCAAACGTAGGCAGAATCCGGGTCGAAATCGCAATTTGTGAGCCGCTTTGCGGGCCAGTTTGACCCAGAAATAGGTTTGCCCACTGGGACCCGGAATTTTGATCAATACAAAAAAATTACTGATCCAGTTTTTTTCACCAGGACCCAATTTCATAGCCCTACTTGACGGTGAGCAAATTTTCGTGCAAGAAAAGTTTGCTTAAGCGTAAGCGCATTTCACAGGCTAGCAAGAAAACTCAGGCGGCCATCTTGCGCGCTCACCGTGGATTTGCATCGTTACGTCATTCATTTTCATACAGTAAGCACCGGAAATGGTTAGCATGCCTTTTCGTGTGCTGACGGTTAGCAGCGCTATGAAATGGAAATCGCACAGTATTAAAGCACTGAAAATCGGCCGTTAAGCAGCTCTATGAAAGTGGGCCCAGTACACGCTAGTTTTTTGGTCAGTGCAGATCGGACGTCATCCCCAACAAGCCAAAAGTCCGTTTCTGTAGTGTTATCCAACAGTAACAGAACCACTGGCTGAGAATTGATTACCTGACCCAGTGCAGTGACCCGGTGTGGTGGATCAAGAACTATAAACTGACCCGAGTACAGATCAGACGCCTTCTCACTAAACCCTCGTTCTCGGCCATTATTATTACCCGCTGACTTGGATACTGGGTCAGAGGTTATCACAACTCAGGTCAGCAGATGTAACTGACCCGGAAATAGATCAGACGGGCTTCTCATTACTCGATCCTAGGGTCAGGAGTTATTCTGCTGGCTTGGAAACTTGGGTCAGCAGCTATCTTATTGACCCACAGTGGGTCTAGTACTATTAAACTGACCCCAATGCAGATCAGACATGATCTTGCGGCCTCAAAAAATGGGTCAGAAGTTGTCCTTCTGACTTGGGTTAGATGTTATCGCTTTGAATCGGAAAGTGGGTCAAGGATTATACTGACCAAAACACAAATACTGACCAAAACACTGGGTCAAAAGTTTTCCTACGGCCCAAGATATTTTGACTTGAAAAACTGAAAAACTGTTTCGAATTTTTGTCTCTTCTTGTCCGGAAATAGTGGTACAGAAATGACCCCTCTGATCCGTTGGGGTCAGATTTTCAGTTCTTTTGTTTTTAGCCCGTCCTGGGTCGGCAAACAAATCTTACAGACCTGGATACTGTGTTACGAAGTAAAGTACTGACCTAAATATTGGGTTGAAATTGTGCCATTTTAATAAATCATCCGATTACTGCTCCAGATAAAAAAAAAATTGAGAAAGTGTGTTACTGAACCTCGTTTGTCTTTGTGAAACTGACAAGGTTTTTTGCTTTTAGCTTTGGAGATTACATTTTCAGAGAACAAAAGAAAACGTGTGTATGCCACGTGTGGTTGAAAGTGTCAAGGGATGATTGGGGCGAATTGGCTCTCTGTCAGTACCACGCTTTTTTCCATACAATAGTTGGTCACCCCCGTGGTGTGCCTGTCTGAATGCCCCTACCGACCCACGGTGACAATGTTGTTGAAGCAGTGTGGTTTTTTTTCTTCTTTTTTTCTGGGGGTATATAATACTCCAAGATATTTGTATTACTCACATTTGATGAATATCTAATAAATAATGAAAAGTTCTACGCAAATCAAAGCTCAAAAGTAACTTGTTCCTCTGTGAATAAAGCCACCCTGATCTATCCAATCAAATTAAAACACATTCTAGTATTTCAAAATGCAATAAAAAGTCATATTAATTTCGCGAGGCATTACTGCCCCGGTTTTTATCAAACGAAATTATCTGTTATTTGCAATCCCATTGAAAATTCGTGTTTGCTTTTGCTTTCATAAAAATTAAATAGGCTGTACGGGGATCGCGGATCCCGACTCCCTCGTGAACGCCGTCTTGATTTGCATTTGATTAAACGTGCCGTGAACTGTCTCAAACCGAACGTTCTTGAGTGCCCTGCGGGTCAATCGTTTCATCCAAGCGAAGGTTCCGTTCCTGGTTATGGAACTTTAAAATGATCGCTTTGTTCTGTGGATGGTACAAATGAAGTCAGGAGAAAGAGATGGAAAAAACATCACAGTTTCGTCCTTTGAAAATATATAGGTAGAATAACAAGCAACGGTAGCCATTTTGAAAAGTTAGAAAATTTACTGTTATTCTATCGATTAGTTTTTCAAGGACAAAATGTGCGTTGGCCCAATAGCTAAATATCATTCTCGTGACATACTCTGACTGTTTGCCACATTCCATGATTGCATCATCATAGGTAGAATTCTTTCAATTGTTTCCCTTTCAGTTCCACTGTTCGAAAAAATAGACGTTCCAAAGAGTATCTCTGTCCGTCGTCAGGAGACGCATCTCTAGTTGAGTTTCGAGCAGTACCCTGGCGACAAGCGCTGCTCCAATAGACCTTTATCACGGTGCGGCCATTTTTACTTTTCTGCCATTCATTTCAATGTAACCGATCTGAGACTGGAAGGAGAAAAGTAGTCTGGTCGCTCAAAAGGAATGAGAAGAACTGTCAGTATCACAGTGTGAGCAGGGTACTCTACCAAGATGACCGACAGTGATAATAGTCTATTGTTGAGTATCGCATTGTCCTAGAACAGCACATCATTCCAAAAAGACAGCTTGTGTAAACTTTCAGGATAAAAAAAAATACTAATCAACTTTTGTTTTCGACAACTACCAAATGTTGTACTTTATCTCTAGTGCGTGCTAAGTAAAAAACAACGTTGGCTCGTTCTGATGAACAGTGATGTTAACCACCCACTCCAGTTCGGTCATGTTTTATGCTGTCATCAATTTCGTATTTCCCTCTGCAGGTAAACCTCAAACTGTTGCTTCTCCAGACCTCGGGCTTCTCCACAGCAAGAGTTAATCCATACACCCTCGGCCCAAAATGGAACATGTAGTGATGTTGCCGTAGCAACGGGAGGTCTTCAAGACGAAGAGGAGCAATAACGTACGAAACGTCAATCCGATAATGGGACACGGTGAGGACGTAAGATCTACTTGACTTGCGCGCAGTGTCCTGAGCACTTCACGTGGTTGTTTGAGCGTGTGTGTGAAGAGAGAGGCGTGTTTTCTCGCGTTGAATATATCACCACACTCCAGTTTGAACTGCGGACGCTCTTGCATCGCACACAGCCATCACACGCAGCTGCAGATACTGGTAACTTTATCATCGATTTCCAACGCCTGATGATGTTCATCGAACGCGCAATTTACATACCCTAATAGTGTTCATGTTAACGGGAGACGTTGCTTACAGAATCCAGACGCATAGCTTTGTCGTGATAGAAAGCACTACCGTTGAGTAGCTGGAGAAAGCTAACTAAGGGAGATTTGACTGAAAAGTTCCTCTCAATTCAAACATGGCGGCCGAAGAAAAACTCCTGCCAGTCATTTTCGGTTCTGCCTTAAATGATATTATTAAAGCAAACTTCACACACCCTCGCTACCACCAGCCAGCGATGGCCAACAGCTCCTACGATGTGATGGGCGTTAACGCGTCTGGTGGCCTGACCACGCCCATGGCTACCGAGGCGGGGGAAGATTATTGCGACCTGGAGTACGGGATTCAGGACCGCACCGCGCGCTCGCTGATCATCGCCGTGTACTCCCTCACCATTCTCCTCTCCGTTGTCGGCAACGTCATCGTGATTGCCGTGCTTGGATTCTCGGCGCGGGCCAAGACGGATCTCAATCATTTCTTGGTGAATCTGGCGGTGGCTGATCTCCTGACCGCAGTCGTGTGTATGCCGTTCACATTTGTCTACATCATGAATGAGGATTGGGTTTTCGGTGCCTTCCCCTGTACGTTTGTGTTCTTCATTCAGCAGGTATAGTTCATTTTGATACTTCACCAATGTCATCCTCTTTTTTAGTAACACTTTGTATCTACTCTATAACTGAATCAACGCAAATTTCCTTTATAGTCCCGAACTATTTGAGTAGACCAGACCAGTGTGGTAGATTATTCTTAGGTAGCCGACTGTAACCACGTAGGCCTACAAAACTGGGAACCAACATAACTAACTGTGTGAGACAGTTGTTTATGTTTATGCGAATGAGAGTTCCAAAGTTGTTGTAATTGCATTTCTTGAAAACCATATGTTTTGCATGATCATGATTGTACCGTTTTCCCCCCGAAACATCCCATTTTTTTATCTTTCCTTTAAAGTACAATTCTTGGAAATTTCTTCTCAAATAATTTAATTGACTTTTCCCCTCGCAGCAATCGGATATTTTAATTTGACTTGCCAAATCCTACCAAATCGTTTACTGTTCAGTCAGTTTTCAGTAAAATGCACCTCCGCTAATTTGATGAAATTTTACCCCGATTGGCTGCAGAGAGTGTTTATTTAGGGGATCGGAATGAATGTACTCTTCACAAAACATGCTTCATACTATAATTAGATTTCGCCCGGTGGATTTCGACATCGTTTGAGTCCCCCGCAATGATGTAATTGAATCGCGCTCTACGGAGCTCCGGGAGTGCCATGCAAGCAATGATTTAATCAAAGAAGTCGACTCGCTGTGATATCTCACCAGGACGAGGTGATAATTTATCGACTTTAATAAACAAAGAGGTTAAACATTAAATATCACCAAACAAGACGAATGACTGAGCTGCGTGACACCATAAAAAAAATTACACCATTTCACCCTGCCTTACTTGTTGAGTAACAGTTTCATTTTAGCGTGTAATACATTTCTGTGAAGAACCAAATCACTTTTAAATCACCGAAAGCATTAGATATAGACCCTTTGGACTAAATACAATCAATTCAAGCAATATTTTATTTTGAGATGGGCCCACATGTGTCTCTTTCTGCTCCATCAACCATTTCTTTGAATAACACCCTTTGTTTACACAACTTAGCAAGGCTGAGTAATTGCTGTACAATTCCTTTGGGAAATCCTGGATAGCGGGTCATTGTTGGATTGTGTTAGTGAAAAACAAACCCCGGATGGTAATAAGACATTTAGCATGCTTTTTGGCTAGGTGCAGTTGTAGAACTTGGAATTTTCAGATTTTTGGGGGAAAAAATGGGCGGAGTACCGACTTTTTTATTTAAAAACTGTTACTCAATAAGTGAGCGATAGTGTCACGGAGGGCTAAATAGTAAAACAAACGTGATGCATTAATTTTCTAAGACACTGAGAAATCGACTTGCGGAGAAAATAAATGTCACCAAGACGTTTGACCGACTGAGTAGTAAAACAAAGAAGTCAATCTGCCGTGAAAATAAAACTCACTAAGACGACTGACTGAGAAGTCGACTGAATGTGATAACTTATCTTACATAAACGACTTCTTCTAGCTTCTCTAAGGCGACTTTGGGATGAAATCATCACCTCGTTATCTGGATAAGCGGCAGATGGAGCTCCGAAAATGACGAAAGCATAGAATAAAATTAAAAATGCACTTTTGTTTCATGACAGTGAAATAATGGCACGTTGGCGTTTATTCAGGACTGAGCCAACGCCACTTACACACCTACCCGCCAATTAAAACGCTGTAAACCTACACCACTAGGCAGTCGATCTGCTGCCAAGTTTGTGTAGTAGAGTTTTGAATAACACACGACTGTTTCCTGTACGGATAAGACGGGGGAAATTTTACAGAATACGGTAAAAACAGTGAATTAACAATAAGGTTCAGCGCTATTTACATAAAATGTAAAATTGCACTTGATGAGGTCAGATATTTTGTTTGTGGAGTTGCGAACAAAAGATAAAAAATTTGAAACTTGTCATGTGGTAGATATACAATCTAAGTTTGCGGTAACACCATGGACGTGAGTAGGAGTTGAAACTTTGCGTGGTGGAGACACAATCTAGTAAGGTTTGCGGTAACGCCATTTAAATGCGTAGGATTTGAAACTTTGCATGGTGGAGATACAATCTAGTAAGGTTTGCGGTAACACCATGTACATGAGTAGGATTTGAAACTTTGCATGGTGGAGACACAATCCAGTGTTGTTTGCGGCTACACCATTTGCATGAGTAGCATTTGAAACTTTGCATGGTGGAGATACAATCTAGTAAGGTTTGTGGTAACACCATGCACTTGAGTAGGATTTGAAATTTTGCGTGGTGGAGACACAATCCAGTAATGTTTGGGGTAACACCATTTACGTGAGTAGCATTTGAAACTTTGCATGGTGGAGATACAATCTAGTAAGGTTTGTGGTAACACCATGTACATGAGTAGGAGTTGAAACTTTGCATGGTGGAGATACAATCTAGTAAGGTTTGCGGTAACACCATGCACTTGAGTAGGATTTTGAATGCAGTAACACCATGTACATGAGTAGGAGTTGAAACTTTTTGTGGTGGAGATACAATCTAGGTTTGCGGTAACGCCATTTACATGCATAGGATTTTAAACTTTGCATGGTGGAGATACAAGGTTTGCAGTAACAAGTAGGATTTGAAACTTTGCATGGTGGAGATACAATCCTGTAAGTTTTGCGGTAACAACATGCACTTGAGTAAGATTTGAAACTTTGCATGGTGGAGATACAATCTAGGTTTGCAGTAACGCAATTTACATGCGTAGGATTTGAAACTTTGCATGGTGGAGATACAAGGTTTGCGGTAACACCATTTACATGCGTAGGATTTGACCCTTTGCATCGTGAAGATACAATCTAGTAAGGTTTGCGGTAACGCCATTTACATGGGTAGGATTTGAAACTTTGCATGGTGGAGACAAAATCCAGTAATGTTTGTGGTAACACCATTTACATGAGTAGCATTTGAAACTTTGCATGGTGGAGATACAATCTAGTAAGGTTTGTGGTACACCATGTACATGAGCAGGATTTGAAACTTTGCGTGGTGGAGATACAATCTAGTAAGGTTTGCGGTAACGCCATTTACATGCTTAGGATTTGAAACTTTGCATGGTGGAGACACAATCCAGTAATGTTTGTGGTAACACCATTTACATGAGTAGGATTTAAAACTTTGCATGGTGGAGATTACAATCCTGTAAGGTTTACGGTAACACCATGTACATGAGTAGGAGTTGAAACTTTGCATGGTGGAGATACAATCTTAAGTAAGATTTGCTGTAACACCATATACTTCAAAATGATTTGATACCCGTAGTTAACATTTTTGCAAGAAAAATTTTCTAGAAAAATCCCGCTTAATTATGTGCAGATGATCTAAGTACTTGGAATTGCGACTTCCATAATTTCGTTGGCACAAGCCCCCACCACACTCTACCGATAAAGTAGGAAAACAGTCGTGAAGAAACTCTAGTTTACTGACCTCAAAGATACTGCGCGACTGGATTGTCCAATTTACTTCAATCTCCTACAATAACGGAACATTTGTTCATTGAGAGTGATTGCGTTTGCTGCATGAATGATTTGTGACGGGGCTACTGTCGAGTTGTGCAGACTTCCCGCCACCTGTTTTTATTGAGCCTGGGAGACGGCAAGTCTCGCGCAATGTTCAATCTCGCGGGACCAAGTTGTTCCCAGTTATTATGATGAGTTTTACGAGTGCGCGACTCTGTTTCTTGAACTATGTCATTTTAATGTAGTTTATGGCAAAACAAAATTATATAATATATATTGTTGGGAAAGTGTAACTTAGCCATGGAGTATTTGACAATAAATTAATATTCAACAAATCAACAAAGAAATCAGAAGATAAGATTTGCCCTCCGTTTCTAATTAAGAGTTTCGCCCAACTGCCGTTTCATGTAATGTAATAGTTGCGCGATAAATCTTGTGTGATTGGCAAATGGGTTTTTTAAAAAGATCATCATCTCAAGTTTTGTGTTTTGTTTCAATGTTAATCTTAACAGATTGTTTGTTTTAAACGTACAATTGAAACTGTTTGTATAACTAATGAGCTGTTGATTTTAAAGAATTTTGAATAAGTAGAATTGAAAAAGAAGATTTGGATTATACACAAATAAAGTCTTCGTTCGAGTTGCGTTCTCGTTGTCAATATGCGCGAGACTTGCACAGTTCACGCGATAGCTCGTTCAAGTATTCTACCTCGTAGCAGTGAGTGTTGTTTAAATAACAAAACACTACAGACAAACATGTCATTGATGCGACAGAAAGATGACGTCCTTGGGTTGATTTTGTGTACAAGACAATTGAGAAAACATGTAATATGTCCAAACGAGGGAACAAAGTCGGTGTAAACAACCTGTTGAAACTGAGGACTTTAACAAAAGGGATCCGGGTATCTTGACGTTGACATAGCGAGGACGTCCTCGCTCCATTTTGTGTCCAAAACCAATGGGGAAGTCCAAACAATTTGGGAGAAGAAAGAGAAGCCGTCGATTCACTTGGTCGACAAGCGTTATGTAAATTTGTGTGTGTGGGTGGGATGGGGGCTTTTGGCACGTAGTAAATGTATTACACAGAAAGGAACGCCCAGTCCTGTTTTTGCATCCCGGTGGAGACATCTTTTGTTCTTTCCTTTGTCCCTGTAGCTATCCTCCCATAGA
>CM021545.1:2183357-2199918 GCA_010994315.2 Pisaster ochraceus | reverse complement strand
GGATGTAGATTGGAGGCATAACTCGCCGAAGTGGTCACAGGCTAATCAGAAACTTTTTTTGTTTGTGCAGATTTCAAGTGGAATTAATTTACGAGGTTCATGTTTTAGTTGTCACGGCACCTACCAGCAATTAATTGGCCTCGATGTTTAAACAGTTTCTTGCTAACCAGTGCCCGCCTATAGCTTCGGCGGCATTTTGGAATGATTGTTATGTTTTCCCCCAAAGTTTCCGCTCGCTTATTTACGGCCTTCAAAATATAGGATGTCATAAAAATAAATTAATAATTTTTTGCGTCTTGATAAACTCAGCGGCAGAGGTAAAATTACTCGCTTTGCTAAGCATCGGAAGAGAGCAAGCAGGATGCGGCCAAGCATATACCATTTGCACAGACACGCTTCCATCGCCCAGAAAGATCGCTTGAAAATTGCGCACGGGGTGATTTGGCGGGAGTAGTTCCCGCCAAAAAACTGAAAAGATCGTTGCTTACCAGCATCAAGGCAATATCGATGGCTGAAGTCCGCGATATCGATTCGAGAGCGAATGCAATCGTGGTTGTTTGGGTACGCCTGAAGCATCTTCGGATGCGTGGCCGTTGTAGTGAGAGAGAAAAAACTCAATGAATAAAAACGATGTGTCGGTTTGCCGGTGGAGTGGTTACGGAGACCAGTCAGTGACTATTAAAGCGTGGATTCTTGTTTAGAAAAAAATATATATAAAAAAAGAGAGAGAGAGAGAGAGAGAGAGAGAAAGAAGAAGAAGTACCTACACAATTTAACAAACGGGTCACCGTTCCATCATCAGAATCCTCACCCACTCTACAAATGTGTACGTTCCCATGCATTTCCATGCATTTCCATGCATTTCCATGCATTTCCATGCATTTCCATGCATTCCCATGCATTTCCATGCATTTCCATGCATTTCCATGCATTTCGTTTAACACATTGTTTTTGAGAGGCTTTTTCTTCACTCTCCCCTGGCTGGCCAGGCTCGATCGCTATTTTCATCTTTCATTCAAACTTGGAACTGAAACCTGTAGTGTGAGACAATCACAGTTTTGTTTGACAAACTGAAACTTTGTGACGAAACATAGTTTTGGTTTGTGCATGGTTGCAAATCACGTCGTAATAACACTGTCAACAAAGATCCCAATTACATAAAAACCTTTAGAAATGACCTGATGACCTGCAATAAGAAATGACCTTATACCCTGGGATTGGATGTGACCCGCTGATGACCTGCATGTCATAAATGACCCCGAGAAACGGCGAATAGCAATGACCTAACTATTAGGTCTGCATATAGCATTCACGATCTAAAACGACAAACAGTATATTCAGTACTTCTGTCGTTCGCCTTCAGTTTGTTTGACGGTTTTGTATCTGTAATCTTTAGTAATGTATTTAGCGCGCTGCACCCCAGAACAGCAAGCCGGAGTGGTCATTGGCGATTCGATAAAGTGGTCAGTAGGTTTATGTCCGATCGATACCGAGTTGGGCGCAATTCACTTATCCTTCTTTATACCCCCTCTACTGACTACACTGTTACCCTCCGGGTAGAAGTGACGGAATCGGGCGTGCTAGCGTCTTGCCCCAAGGCGTGTCTGTAACACTATTTCTTGTGACCCTTTTGGAGGGTGGAAATAAATGCAATGATGAGATGTCTAAGTTTCGGAGCCACGGATTGATTTTTCGTTAGACCATCTTGCACGGATAAACAGATAAGAGTCGCTATAAACATTTTAGAAAAAGCAACTTCGTGCGTAAGGCAGACATGTTGCGTTCTCCTCTCCCCAAATTCAATAAGGTCCCACTTCCAACGTTATTATGCGGCAGAGTGAAGAACAATGGCGATCGTTTAGCAACTCCGTGACCATTTTCCTTCCGTTGGAATCGTTAGTAATGTGATATCAACTTGTTAACGTGCTGCCACCCTCCGTCGCAAGTCCGGTTTACAAAACCCCCGGTGTGTCTGGTGTATTCTAATTCGGGTCGTGGCGAACACTTCGTCTCTGTTTTGTATGTGGGTCGCCCTTATTAAAGTACAATAGTCGGTGTATAACGAGATAATGACAGCGAACATATATTTCTCCCGTTCCTCGAGTATTGCACCTACTTGCCAGAAAATTAGGGCTACTTACAAAATTAGAAAATTAAATGATAGTCGAGCGTCGCCACTGATTCTTGTTGGCTGGTCCACGCATCCCGTCCATAAGACGAGACACGGCCCGTCAAAATTAATAACAAACACAGAAAAATACACACCGAGACTTTTGACGCCATTTACGGGTTTAAATTAGAGGAACCACGAGGCACCGAAAGTTAATTTCTCCTCTGAGGCTGTATGCTTAATTTTTTGTTGTAGGGTCGGTGAGGGAAATTAGAAAGTTTGAAAATGCGTCACCTGTATATAGTCAGAGGATGTCCTATGAACAGTTGTAAATCATTTGTTCAGGGGGCTTGTGACACTGGGGGCTCGACAGTGAAAGAATCGGTTACTCCCCAACCTCGTCCCCATGGTTTACTTTATTTCCAACCATGTTTGTAAATAGTAAACCCTGGGATGGAAACTCCTCACTTGGACCCTAAATGGACAACAACATTACATTAGCACATGTACATGTTTCCAATACGTACATGCAAGCTACTAAATCTGGTACCGGACCACGAGACTATGGCGAAGATGTGAATTACGATATGCAGCCAGACTATTCTAATTTGCATACGTATCCAAAATTTAGATGTGCAAATGTTCCAATACCAGGGTGAGAGAGCAGTCAACCTCGTACTGCTCGACACACCCTGGGGAAGAGGTTGGTTACTCCCCCATTCCCCCACCCCCGTAATCAGTCTCCTAGTTTTCTTAGCTTAGGGTACTTGTTTTTGCTTTTTTTCTGTAACTTAATTGTTCCTGACCGTAGAAATCCTGGCTATCTACCCACGCTGCATCTTCGTCTACACGAGATTCATTATGCCCAACAGGCCCGTTATTGTTTATAGACCAGATCTAGGTCACCGCGTCATAGTAGCTAGAGTTTCCTTTTGAGAGACCTAGAAAGTATAGTTTACGAGCAAAGAATAAGCAATAATTAGTTTCAACTTTGGCTCATCAGTCCTCAATTGTCTCGTTTTTTTTGTATATTCTGAAACGGAGGTCTAACCTGTACACACAGTCTTGGGCAATTACAAAACTGTAGGCCTATATAGGATATTGCACGACAAAACCTTCGACTGCAAGGTATAGACGCTAAGAAATCTCACTGCTTGCCGAAGTGATCCGGGTTGCTAAGGTGTTTTGTGTCGGGGGATGGGGGAAGGGGGGGGGGGAGTTCAGGTGCAACTGTGGGGCAAGCCCTGTTGTTTTTTTGTTACTAAACCAAACCAAACCAAACTTATGATAGAAAGGTGAAAACAGTCTTACCACTCTTATCGAATTTGGTATTGCACCTTTTTTTGAAACGTCAATTTGTACAAAAGGGGGAAATGACACAGTCTTTCTGACGAGTTCCAGTTTTAATGTAATGGGCTTTTAGATCAATTGACCCCGGACAAGGGACTTTACAAGGAGACCTAGCATCTTTATGTAGGCTATGTCCTCTTCTGTTGTGTTTCTACTTTGAGCCAAATTTCTTTTCTGTTTGCCATATAAGCAGAGCCATTTGACTTTTTTTTATTGACAACTTATTTATCCCCACGGCAATAAACTCTAGAGTCTCCTGGGTCTGAGTTGACCCGATTCCGGGGCCCAGGGGGCCCTGACTCATTTCTGGGTCAGTGTGAACCCGGACCCTGTGTCAAAAAGACCCAGAAATGGGTCAAACTGACGCAGAATTCGAGCTAAACTCCAAAGCTTTACCAGTTCCGGGTCAGTCTGACTCAACAACTGGTCACGATATTCATAAGTTACTGATTGCAGCTTTTGAAATAGACTGGTCCCCTGTCTTTATCCGCAAGGATAAAGACAGGTACTGGTCTTAAGGCCCAATGATTTAATTGGATACATCCACAGAGAGATCAGTGGATACATCACGTAGTGTTGTTTTGTTCTGCGAGTGTCCGTGTAAAATGAACGCTAGGTCAGAGGTACACCTGCCAACATCCGGTCTGGCAGGTATCTGGCGTTATTCACGAGCCTCGAAGTGTGACGTCAGATGTTCGGGCTACTTTTGAAATGTCGAAAGTGCATTTGCCTCTAGAAAATGTGTCATCGTTAAAAAACAGAAAGATTATTCCAATCAGCGCTGTTGGGTTAGTGCCACAAAAGCAAGGTGACTCTCAGGCATTATAAACCGGTTCGATCGGGGGTGGAGAGATGGTTCTCCATTTTTGTTTAGTGGACCCGTTCTTTTTTATATGAGAGACGTATAAGTGGTCTCATCGCATGCCTCACGCCTGATTTGAATGACTCTTCACAAACGTGTGCTCGCTTATCCGTCATGCTTCTGTCCCCCGCTGTAGGCCCTAACATACTAGCCAATCAACTGATGAAAAATGTCCCTGTCGGTCTCTTCAGTACCTTCAATTGATAATAACTTTCTTTCCAGCTCACTTGATTTTCTTTTACAGAAAAAAAAACCCCACCAGAGTTATTTTTTCGTTACGTCCCTTCGAAGAATTTGTTTTGATATTTATTTTACACTGTATGTGACGTCTCCGACTGCCAGCAATCACAGGCCTACACGATACGACTATAGACCACGTAGCATGTGACACCACATGTTTACAAAAGAGCCACTATACTCGCCCTCCATTACTACCGTTTGGATGTAGTTGTTACTCGGTACTCGGTACTCGAGTTGATGGTACTCATACTTGAACTCGGTACTGGTACTCGAGTACCATTTTGATTACTCGTATTCGGCTAGCCAAGTATTTGTATTCGAAGTCCATCACTCTCGATACTCGACTGAGGAATAATCAGTACTCGAAGTCACGTACTCGATACTCGACTTAAATGTACTCAGACTCTGATTTCAAGTACTCGTTGTCAAAGTACCACTCAATTCCATTCTGCTTTCTTGTGCGTCCATTGCGTCTTGTTTAAAAGGTATCATGCACTGACACGCACAAATTGCTGTCTAGAAATTAGTGACATAGACAACAACAACAACAACAACCAACCAACCAACCAACCAACCAACCAACCAAACAAACAAACAAACACCCCAACAACCCAACAGAGACCCAATATACAAACAACAAATGTGTTGATACCTCATTTTTCAGTATTTTGGTACAAGTTCTTGGCACTCGGCCCTTGGACTCGGTACTCAGATATCAGAATGCTCGACACTCAGACACGTGTACTTGTACTTTAAATGTACTCGTACTCGAGTGTTACTCGGCCACCCTGGTACCTTGCAGTACTTGATACTAAACTGAAAAGTACTCGACCACAACACTGGTATTTTGTTTTTTTTTAATAATAATAATAATAATAATAATAATAACTTTCGATTTATATAGCGCGTAATAATTAACACTTAATTCTCTCAGCGCATTACAATAGTGCCCTGGTCATTGGGCCAATAACATTTCTGTAATCTTTCTCAGCTTCCTGGGGAGTATACAGCCCCGGGCTGCAGTGGTGCTCCGAAGGCTTTTTCAAACACAATATCAACCTCTACCCTCGCAGGTACCCATTTATACCCCTGGGTGAAGAGAAGCAATTATAGTAAAGTATCTTGCTCAAGGACACAAGTGTCATGACTAGGATTTGAACCCACACCCCGATGACTTAACCATCGAAACTTGAATTCGATGCTCTTAACCACTCGGCCACATGACACTCCAAATATTAAAATATTTAATCTCACAAGTAAATCTGCCGTGACATTTTCAATAGCAGCTATATACATCAGTCCTAGTTTCTATTGCAGCTCTGGACGTCTCTTCAATAAAATAAAGACCTTTAGTGCAAAACAGAGGGTTTTGCTTTAGAAACCCGTGTCATTGCAGTCAGTGCTCTCTTTCAGGGTACGTGTTGCACTTCACCCAATAATTTGAGCTGCTCTATTTAATTAATTTATTGATTCATGTAAAATAAAATTTGGTGTAGGCCTACGTGCCAGTGTTGAACGCTAGAATATTGATAAACAAAAACAGAGCTTTTAAAATCCTCTTTTCGAATTCTCGACTTTGTAGTTCACTTGTCTGTGCTTTCTCTCTCTTCCCGCTTGTTTTACATTTAAATGACAGGCATGAACCGCGGGATGTGTTTCTTATCTTACTGAAAACGGTGGTTGAATATGTAATTAAGAAAAGGCTGGGCTGGGGTTAGGTTACTCACGCCAAGCTCTTGCTATTGGATTGTCAGCCTTCCTACTTGCAAGGCATGTCTCGACCTCGTGGAACTGTTTCTTTTGTTTATCTTGATGTAGCTAGATTGTGTTCCGGGACAAAGAGCCATTGATCCGGTGGTGACAGTGCCAAGGTCTGCTATCATCAAACGTATTGTTTCGTTCGAATCATCATTTGCGACCTTTGAATCTTGGCTTTGTTTAAAATTAATGATCAAATTGTGGTGACTTTTCACCAGTCTCAAAAGATGTTTGTATGCTAGCTGCCGCGCATCGCGTTGACGATGTTCGTACGACCGTAACAATAATGTGTAGTACCATCATCGGCGGAAATGGGCCCCTCACGCCCACGAACAGACGGGGAGAACGACCAGTTGACAGCGGCTCCCGGGTGGGTTGTTATTGGTTCCTTTTGGTTTGGTCATAGGCTTGAGTTTCTGGGATCGATGCGTCTTTGTTTTTACCAGACACATTTAATTGGCCATTGGGCCAATAACATTCCTGTAATCTTTCTCAGTTCCCTGGGGAATATGCAGCCCTGGACCCTACGTGAAAAGAAGAAATTATAGTAAAGCATTTTGCTCAAGGACACAAGTGTCATGGCCGGGTTTTTGAACCCACACCCCGACGACCTCAGCCATTAGAAGTCCGGTGCACTAGACCCACTTGGCTGTGACACGACACGCGCGTTGATGAGTCGACAGGTAAAGTAAAATGGAGAAGCAATAATTTGATTAATTAGTGAAATGTTTCAAAAATAACCAAGAGAGTGGCATGTAGTGAGATACACGCGCCATGACGCAGTTGTCAGCGAGGGTTGTGATCGCGAGAAAGTTTCCCCGACAGGTACATACGTGTTTTCCCATTTTGCCGGCAATGTTGAAAGTACCGATTGCTTGACACTCCGCGGTAGGGGTAAAATCACAAATAATATTCTAAATTCCCCGATGCAAATTTATTATTATCATTTTATCAATAACAAGCATTTAACATTGCGCTTTTGCTAATGGTTGAAGCACTTTACAACTAAACTATCAAATGGACTAAAAACAAACAAGAAAATACAACACAAAAAACAAAAAACAAAAAACTATTTAACCTCTTTTTACTGACTTAACGTCGTTGCGGACCAACTGCTAAATTGTATGACTCGAACTACCTCTAGCAACCAGGCAAGCTCGGTGCTCTATAGTTAGAAGACATCTACTTTAGAATGGCATAGGTAGTGGCTTCGACCCCCCATCCACCCCCACAATACTCAGAAAAGTACTGAGTATACAGTTGTTAAAGCACAAATCAAGTGTAAATATTTTAACTATTGTTATTATATAATTTTTACTTAAAATAAGTCGATCCGCTTTCCCAGTTCTCTCTAAATCGTTTTACTCAATTGCACCGGTCGGTATTTCTTTCCCATAGTCTTCCTATAGTGGATCAGGTCCACCAACAGGGCCCGATTTTAAGCAGAAAATGCTGCTAAGCAAATTATTTTCGCTAAGCAAAAAAATGAGCGGGTGAGCATGTTGCAACAATGTGAACTTTATGACGATTTGACTGGTAGGTCTAACCTGTTTCTGCTGAGCATGATTTTTCTGTGCTTAGCAAAGTCCTCAGTCCGTGCAGCTGAACTGGAAGTGTCTTGTTATAGTCTGTCAGAGACCACACAACCTTACCACCGCCCTGCACACCACAGAACAGCCCGTTGTCCCCGTGACATACAGATCTAATTTAACAACATTCATGTAACAGCCTTCGTGACAGTGGCTTTAAGTTACGGTTTGTATTTGCCATCTCAGCGTAAAGCGGAGTCCGGAGCGCCTTAAGAGGTCTTCCCGAGCGAGAGGGGTTTTGTATAACACGAAAACGGAAAGACTGGGGGTTGGGGGTATGTGGTGATGTGCAACAAAAGAAGTGCCTTTTTCTTCGTCAAGGTCGTCACCATGTTGTCTAAATACAAACATTATTTGAATTCTTGTAACACACATTCTATATGGGTGCTTCTTTCTACTTCGATAATGGCAACAACAATGGCGTTATTATTACCAAGCACATTGTAATTAACTCGTGCGCATTTGACAATGTAGTGCGCTTTGTAAAAAGTCAAGTTTGAATCGATAGCTTTTTGTCATCGCGCACAAAAACATGGGATGATAATGCTAGTTGCCAATTAACGCTTCACCTTACCCCCTTGGTGGCTACCTGAAAGAACATTTGCAAGCCGTGCTAATAACAATATGCCGAAAAGGTTATTACTGCCAAAGGTTGTTGTATTTTCAATTCTCCTAATATCCTGATATAGACAGAAGAATAAACAAAAAACTATTTTCGTGATTTTGCATTTTCCCCCTTTGCGTATATGGAGATGTTTTAGATACGAAAAACAATGTTTGAATTGATAATTGCCAGTCCTGTCACATTGACTTTTGCTACGGGGCAAAAGTCATTTTAACAACAGCTCTGACACAAACACTTATTTGGATATTTTCTACACCACAGGCTTATAAAAAATGATGTATATTCATTTATATACCACCACATATTTTGTTTGAACACTTTCAAAGAATGAACCATTTATCGACCCCCCCAACAGGGACGAAAACAACGTCATAGTGAGACACAAGGCTTACCAAACACTACAGGATCTGGGGCCAATTTAGTGTCACTGCTTAGCACAGAATTTACTCATTACGACGCCTGGGGGCCAGACTCAATAAAGCCTGTAAGCAGAGTTTTTCTGCTTACTGAGCTAAATGCGCGCCAGGGTCCAATTTCCTAGCGCTGCTCAAAGGTAAACAAATTGTCTTGCTAACTATAGCAGAAGAAAATTCTTAAGCGTAAGCGTATTTCACAGGTTAGCACTAAAGGCTCTACTATATGAAAACAAGGACGTGCTTATAGCGGTAAACACTTTATGAATAAACACTTTATGAATATGGGCTGTTAAGGCATACGATTCTATAAGCCGTAAGCGCAGGATTCTACGGTAAGCATGGATTTTAGCCCTGCTTGAGACTTCGGTAGATGTGTAGTATATCATCGCCCAATACAACCCAAATGCAAATAATACATTACACAATATTGATTGTGACGCAAGGCTGATGCTAGTATATTACGCGCTCGAATTGAGAACACTAATAAAGAAGAAATCGCCTGCTCCCGGGAAAAGGCAATATAACTCCACATCCACTGATTTGCTCGAATGATAAGTCGGCGCTTGTAACTTTTTTCCTGGAGAATAATGCGTTTTTATTGTAGATGAAGCCACTGGTATTGATCGGGAAGAGGAGATATTTGTACTACCTGAGCGGCCTTCACAATAAATAGGCTCGTCTCTAGTCATTTCAAATAATATAAGAACCAAATGATCTCTGGTTATTAGTGGTACGAGGGTACAATGAACAAATAGAGTAATAAAACCGGACTCGACTTTTCGTTTGTTTGGCAGACAGGACCTAATGGAGCCACCGCTTAGCTGCCTTACTCAACCATTTTCTGCTTAGCAGAAGCTTTGGGAAATGCTAAGTTTGTATATCAAAAATGAGCATGCTGTTATTGGTCGCTGTGTTGAGTCGGACTTTACCCAGCAGTGTCATTGTTTTTAACAGTTACCGTGCTGAGTAAACTTCCATGATTTAAAAGTGAAAGATTAAGAGTTCCAAACAAATTCTCGTTCTGACATAAATAACTCCATTACATATTTGGCAGACAATACTAAACATTGTCCCTGAGAAATCCTTTTGTGTGAATCAATGATAACTTGATTAAAGTGCTGTTTAGCGTTGCTTCCAGTGCCTTGCAGCCAGATTTCCAACACCGGCCACTATTAAGTTCAGAAAAGGCCTTTCGTAACAATATTGAGCAGGGAGCACAGAGGGCGCTTTGTGTCTCGCAGTGAGGCGCCTTCCTTCCAAAATGGACATACAAAAGAAACTAAATATAACCACTTCTGTCGTCCGTAGTCTAGATTGATTGCGGCCAGAACTTCCTTATTGCTATGCATCCCGTGTGGAACATCGTCAATTTCCCCCTACCCCGATAAATCGCTGGTCGGTCCAAAACAAAGTGAGGACCAATAAAAAAAACAACACCAACAATCGGTTCGCCCCTCCGCAAGCTTGAGACCAGCGTTGAGCTTTAATAACCGCTACCTGGTTAAGCCTAGAGGGGGGAAATTGGCGCCTTTGCTGGTCGGTGAATCTTCCCTGCGCGCGGCGAAGCAGCCCCGTCTCTCGGAGTCCACACCGGACGCTGTTGAAAGGGGATCCTTCCTAGTGTTGTCTAATTTCGGCATAGCCAGTTTTTCCCCGTTAATAAAGTGTCTTTTCTTCTTTGAAAATAGATCCCCATGCCGTTTTGTTCCTTGGCTGTTGTTTAGTGCTTTGCCACTGTTCAAATATCCCTTCCATGTTCTAATAACTGTTGTTGAACGGGCAGCACACGTTCTAACGGTGGCTTGTTTCCGATGCCGTGTAATTGCGGTTCGGAGCGTCAGCACACCGAGATACATTATGAATCCGTAAGAAAACATAAAACACCCAGTTTTAAATACACCCGAAGTGCCACGTGTAATACACACTGCGCCTTTTTGACGCGATCCCATCTATCGAAATCTGATTGTTGTAATAAAATTCGCAATTCCGCATTCCAAAATTACTTTTTAGTCCTTTTTCTTAACCTACTTCGCTGAATGACATAAGAATTTCTATATTGCTCAGAATTAATTGATATCACTGTGCTGTCCATGCTCCTTCCCCTCCTCTATAATAAGTGTTCAAAGCAACGATGTTTTTAAAAAGCACCGTGTGAAATGAATCCAGTCTTTGTACTTTAGGCTCTTTGTGTACATTTGAGTGATATTGTATAGAAGCACACCTGTGGAGAATCTATGCGGTTGAGTGATAAACAATGCCCTTCAATGAACGCTGAGTTTAAAGTCACGTCCATGCATGCAGTAATATGCAAACTTCAAAATTAGTTAATTTCTCAAGTTCTCTGATAGGTGTGAGTTACACCTCGAGAGATTTAAAGAGAATCAACCGTTAAAATCGGGTCCTTCCTCAAAAAGGAAAAACCCCTAAATTACTGAATATCTTGAGTTTATGCATATCAGTCCATTTTGTATCACTACAATGCCTCTGTGTCTACAAAAGTGAATACCAAGGTATCGCTGAAATTAAAATGTTTGAGAAAAGTACGCTTTCAAAATGAAAAATGAAAATGATATCATATATCATCTTGCATATAAGCCTGATCGGTAAACTAAGGATAATGTATAGGAGGGCGTATGCTTTTCAGGATTTTGAAATTAACTTTTCAATTCAGTGTTGATTTCTTTGTTTGTTCAAACGGGAGGAGAATTAGAGTTTGGATGCCAAGCGTGCGCGCATGAAACCCCGTTTGCATCGATGTCGTTTCATTTCATTATTAATATTTGGTTCGCATATACAAAAGCCACTTGGCCCGCTTGGGGATCAAGTTTATCTTGGCCTGCCATCTTGTCATGCCTTTCAGCTTAATGTCCCCGAAGCCCTTGAACGAGGGTTGGGTTTTTCAGTCCCTACGCGACTGCCTGGGTTTTTCAACGTTTGGATTTTCCCTCCCACATCTTAAAACCACATCTAACATTCTTTCCTTTGTCTTCCCTAAACACGGGCATCGTCAGGCCCAACGTTTTACATAGATTGTCGTTTTGGAGGTACATGTATTTCTTGATTTCCGCATAAAAAATTCAAGAATGCTAGGTCCTATTTTTTGCCGACTTGACCCGAAATTTCAGCTTTGATAGAAGTTAAAAGCTCTCATTTAAGATAAATTATTTATTTATTTATTTATTTATTTGTTTATTTATTTATTTACCATTTAGTTATTTATATGTTTATTTATTTATTTATTTATTTATTTATTTATTTATTTATTTATTTATTTATTTATTTATTTATATATTTATTGATAAATTTATTTTGATTTGTATAATTATGTATTTATTTATCTGTTTATTTATTTATTTATATATTTCTCTATGTAATTACTTAATAATTATTTAAATAAAAATTTAGTTAAATAAATAAATAATTAATTAATTAACATATTTATACAGAATACACAAATCAGCTCAGATACCGCTCGAACAAGTCCGCCAATGACAATTGGTAGTTTTTTATAAAAACAAAAAATGTGAATTATTGTCGGGACCCGACATTATCTCACGTCAGTCAGACATGCACGTGCATTGCTCGTTGCATATACGAACGTTTTTGTGTGTTTCGTTTTGAAACAGCATCATTTTTTTCAAAATTTCGTTTAGAGAAAAGCAGAGCAGTTCGTGCAGAGCAGAAAACCATGTTTTGTTGAACTCTTCAGGTTTCTATTATATTCTGGTGAAATCGAGCAAATTTAAATCCTCATACCCAAGATTTAATACGATGCTTCATATCTAGATCTTAGACCACTACCTGCCTTCGAGGTTTTTTTCCTTTCTTCAAAAATTGTTTGTACAATTACATCGCTGATTATTTTATGACTCAACATACTAAACACTTTTCTCTACCGTTGTTCACTAAACATCACTAATGCTACCGTATGTCTGCCATACAACAGACCTATCTTTTAAACAACTTAATAAGTATCCTTCATGATATTGATTTTGAAATGGATCGAATATTGTCCATGGCAAACACCGGAAAGTTAAGTAGTCGAGTCTAAACTAGAATGGATTGAAGGTCCCAAGGGAAAAAATTGACAAATTAAAGAGTCCGATAAACTTGATTCAGGAACAGTCTTTTCAACGGTTCTTGGATGTAAGCACATCCTTAGGAATCGATTCTCGGCTAAGTGAGACCTATTTCATTGGAATCGACAACGGAATAACCGCGAAACTGCCATTAAACTGCTATTACGCTGAGGTTGTTTCTTGGACGCGGGGTCGCCTCTTGATTGGAGTTCCAATAGTTTTGACTCGATTGTGTTTTAACTCGATTACGAAAGGCCGTTATCGGCCCGTGGTGGTCACATTAAGATCGGGCGGTGCATTATGTCAGATGCAAATGTACCTCTTACGGGTGTGTGAGACGTCACCTGGTGCCGAACCAGACGGTCTTCACACCCTCAAGACTTCGCAAAGGGGTTAGCTCTGAAAAGAATTCTGGGGCTCTAATGGACGGAACGCCAGGAAATTTCCCAGCGCTCGGCAAGAATTCTCACACCCTCGTCTCATTTTGTGTGTGTGTGGTCAGGGCAAGATCCCGCTTTCCTATAAAGATATGGAGAGTAATTATTGCATGTCTCGAATGCACAAGGACACCGGCACATAGAAACTGTACAAAATACTTTATTCAATCAAATGTTAATAAGGAGGTTAGGGCCTACATCAGCGGCGAAACAGGAGAGGTAAATATGCAGGCGTTGTCAAGTTTACCACTTCTAGAAACTTTGCTCAGTAACTTCCCAATTATAGGATGGTGGGAGGGGATGGGGGCGGGGTCGAGGATCAGAGATGCTCCCAGCCCAGATTTTACGGGATGTTATGACCTCTAGATATTATCCCCAATTCAGACAATACATCATTATAGATCGCTCTATACTTCTTAGAAGCATTGAAATCGAACTTTCCTGACGGTTGACCTATATAGAATGTCGATGGTTCGATCGCCACCCAAGGCTCCAATGGGAGTGCATTGTCATCAAAGACCATGAACGGGCAAAAGTAAACCGAGTAGGCTCCTTGGATATGACGTCACAAGATCTAACAGTACCCTCACTTAGGTCAAAGTATAAGCTATATGGCTGAGAGTTGTGCGTTGCGCGTACCAGTGGTAGTCATAGAACTCTTCAGTCGAGTATCTGCTGGGTACTAGAGTGGCCGAGTAGTACTCATGGGGTCTCTGTGTAGAACTCGAGTATGAGTACTAGGGCCATCGAGTACGAGTCAGGTGTCCGAATACCAAGTATTCTGATATCCGAGTACTGAATCCAACAGTCGAGTATCAACTACTGCCTGGTACTAGAGTGGCCTACTCATGGGTTCTCTATGTAGTGCTCGAGCATGAGTACTAGGGCCATCGAGTACGAGTCAGGTGTCCGAATACCAAGTATTCTGATATCCGAGTACTGAGTCCAACAGTCAAGTATCAACTACTGCCGGGTACTAGAGTGGCCTACTCATAGGTTCTCTATGTAGTACTCGAGTATGAGTAATAGGGCCATCGAGTACTAGTGTACCAAGTATTCTTATATCCGAGTACTGAATCCAACAGCCGAGTACCAAGTAGTTGGACCTCTAAGTACGAAAGTACTGCAATATTAGGTATAAAAACGGGGAGGACTTAATTATAGACGACAATGTGTACTTGTTATAATAACTAACTTTGAAACATGAACACGCCATAAACAACTTAAAGTTTACTTTTTTCAAGAGCTTTGTTCGTGTACTCCTTGCGATAACGCACGTTAAAAGGGCAGCGGAAAGAAAAGCTGTTTTGACCAGGAGTTCTTAATTAAAATCGAAGTCTCAGTACATTCTTAGTCGAGTATCGAGTACATGCCTGCCAGAACATGCATCAATTTATTGCTATCTATGTGAGGACTTTCCTTTGTCCCTCTAACTTAACACTCTACATAGACGAAGCGCATGGAAAAATGTGAGGACACAGCAATGCAAAAGATTCCAATGTGAGGACAGCATTGTCCCTTTTGTATTCCTTTATTTTACTGTCCCCACTCTTATGGTATTACCATTACAGATTAGTTTTCAGTCGAGTATTGAGTATGACTTCGAGTACTAGTATGTTGTTAGCCAAGTGTACGAGTACGAGTGCGAGATCAAAACGGCACTCGAGTTTAGTACTCGAGTACGAGTGCGACTACGTGTAGTTCAACACTGGCTCTCACTCGGTTGACCTCAATGATGGCGGTCTATTCAAGAGGTCGGTTGTGCCTGGCAGGCTCGTCTGACTGACTGCTTGGTAGTGGTAGCCAAACTGCAACGTCCACACTGTTAACACTAACTTGTACCCGGAGTCTTGGTAACTGACTTTAGAATGCCGAATGCGTGGGTTCGAAAACCCCAAGTGCGTATGGACCACCCTTTTTCTGCAGAACAGAAATTACTGAGTAATTCTTGAATTTGAAAACGTTTTTTCCTTAGCCACCCCCTTCACCTTGAAACACAGTTAGGGAAGTCAGTGTATTCGTGCACCGATTTAGAAGGGACAAGGGTTCATTAAAGACAACATTTAGGTTTGTAACAACTGGTAAACATTATTAGCTCGATCGAAATTTGTTTTATTATAAATAAGGCACCAAACCCCCAGTCGAGAAACTTTTCTGTCTGAAATACCGTCATAATAGAGGAAATATTATGTCAAGATACCACTAGGTATATACCGTTGCTGTCATCCAATTATGCCCGATTTGCACAAAATCCCAGGCAAACACAAAATTGTTTTTGTTGTTTCCACCACAGGCACACAGCTTAAGTCCTACATGGGCAACGAGTCAAGCCGGCCACTGGGATGTGAGCTCCCCTTCAAGACACAGGCCAACCTGACCCACCTGAGATCAGGTACTGGCCGTACCCAGCAGTACCTTTGCTGAAGTGGTGCTACTTCTGATCTTTGTGTGTGCAGAACCACCTAGACTATGAACCACATCATCCAGGATTGCGAAATCTTTGGAGCCCAAACAGTGCTGCTAGCCCGATGACCCTTGATGACGTCATTTTTAACCGGCTCTCATCGGGCCTGTCAGTCTTGATGGTTTGATGGTGACCACACGAACAAACTACAACGTGACCCTCCATGATGTTCTTTTACAGGTAGGTTGCATGGTGTTTTTACAGGACACAAATGGATCTTAACTATTTTACTTTCCCCAAAACAAAGATGTTCGTTCAATTGAAGTTATCATTCTGTGTTTGGTACCCTGTTTCGCTGTCGGATCTAAAAACATCTTTGGTTTGATATCTCACGTCAGTTTGTAATTAGAAAGTTACCAGTCTAAATCCGTTCGGGCTCTTAAGTAATTATGCCAGGCTTTCCGCGCGTGAATATAATGCCGTTTCCCCATTGAGCGACTTCGGCTACGGCTATGAACGGCTATGGCTGAACAGGCTACACCGGCAACGTTGAAGATTGGGCCTTTTCAGCGATCAGGGCCCAGTTTCATAGAGCTGCTTAAACACATAATTTTGCTAAGCACAATACAATTTTGCCTACAAGAATAAGGTTACCAGCCAAACTACCATGTCACGTGTACAATTTGTGACT
>CM021545.1:2119446-2132706 GCA_010994315.2 Pisaster ochraceus | reverse complement strand
AAAAAAAAAAAAAAAAAAAAAAAAAAAATGCGGTGGGAATTAGCCGGAGCATGTCCTAGTTTTCCCTTTCTTCCGAACAACGGTTCTTTCAGCTAAAATCCCAGTCTTTTCTTCGATAAGTCGGGCAAGGAAAGGGTAAGACGCACTCTGAAAATGGTCAATCCGAGGCTCTGCCGCCCCTGCCCCCGTATCGGATTCGGGTATCCCGAAGTCAATGTCCCCTGACCCAAATGTGGCTTGTCACTTTATCCCACATAATGGATCCTGACCTTATTTTCTCAACGGCCAGGAAAAACCTTGTCAAGGTTGTCCCCCTTTGCGATTTGTATGTCTCTTCATTTTACACTAAGGTGACAATGAAACGCTGCTGTGGTCAACGAAAGAGAGAGCAGTGAGTGATCAGCATCATAGTCTATTTTGATTGTCGGTGCTGCATATTCTTAAGGAGTTGAGATTATTTCAAGATTGCTCAAAATGAAAACATGGCTTCTTCTTTAGACTGCATTTCAACACACCCAAAGAAGGCTCTTATGGAAAGTTGAAGTCGGTTTTCGTGGCAACCCCGTAAATGACAAAATATTTGACTTGTCACTCCATAGAATTCACCAAGCAGTCCATTATCAACACCAATGTAGTCCGTAAACCTACTAAATCATGCATGTAAACGCTGAAATATCACGAGGAACAATTTTGTCCGAATTTTTATGTGCGAGCAAAATTGTCTGTACATCATCGCAACAGACACGTCTGTGAACGTTAATCATATACCGTAATATTATTTGAATGTTACCTAAACTTGGACCGATGTTTTACAGGCCAGGGTTGTAATGTGTGCGTTATACAGGAAATACGGTGCTCTTCCAATTGTTGGGTTTGTGACGAGTTCCAAATAATGTTCCGAATACTAGTTCCAGATGCTGTGTTGGTGACGAGTTCCAAATAATGTTCCGAAGACTGGTTCAAAATGTTGTGTTGGTGACGCGTTCCAAATAGTTTTCCGATGATTAGATCACCTTGTTTTGGTGACGAGTTCCAAAAGAAAAAAAACAACAACATTACAAATAAAGTCCGCAAACCATTCAAGTCGTTGATCCTTCCTTGTCTGTTACGCAATCTTTGCATCGGTGCTGCACACTCCTAAGGAGTGTCAAAATTATGTCTTGCATGTTTATAAGGTCTGCGGAACGAGGATTTCAAAGGAGTAAGCGCAAAATAAATGCTTAACCTTATATAATTATCATTAATATGATGCGGACAATGCATCCCACACTATTGGCTTCAGTTGAAATTAATTTGAATTACATTCCCCCATATTGTCTAAAATGATTCTCAGAGAATAAAACCTGCCTCATTTTTAACAATTATTTAGTAAAATATAGATATTGATCAATCATAAATGATGAACTGGATTGGGTTCAATAAAAAAATGGCTGCAAGAAAAATGAATATCGTCTACCATAGTTAAACTTAATACTATCATTTTTTTCTGTTATGGAGACGCGGATTTTACTAAAATAACTATAATCTCGTCTGAAACATTGCTAAGATGTCTGTCAATAACGAAAAATAATTATAGAAAACAGGTCTGTTCTTTGTAATTTAAAAATGGTTATTTAAAAAGATCTGACGATAATCGTTGATATGCATGCGATTAAAAGCAGGGGCAACATTATTTTAACACTTCAAAAGATGATTTTGACTCTTCGCCCGCAACAACATGAAAATGTTTCTTTAAAAACTTGGGTCAGTTCCTCGATTCACAGTAGCATCACAATGGTTTGACGTCATTTAGCCTCATCACTTTGTATTCTCAATCTGCTTGTTGTGAGCGCATCGTAGGGTACCTACGTCTAGTCCGTGCTGCCGTAGGTAGACGGCGTATTACAGCCATGGCTGTCCTGATTTGGGTTACACTCTCTCGTTCTAAAGCTCAGGTAATTTTCCTTCTTAGCGAGCTACTCCCGTCTTATAGCCGCGAGTTATTATTGCACGGGGATATTCACGTATTCACAAAACCCATGCAAATGCTCATGCATTATTCATGATGTGGGTTTCGGAATGATGGCAGTCGCCCAATGGCGACGTTTTAAAGGGATACGGTTCCGGTGATTGGTTGAACTTCGACATTATTAACATAACTGTTTTTAGATGCTTTTGCAATGTTGCCCCGCCCACTCATTTTCACTGTGGAATCGTTACTTTTATTTCAGTGCGCCCATTTGGGCGATGTGACGCCCAATAGTATTGTCCACATATTGTAGCTTTATCCGACCACAAACCACTGAACTCGCATTCTGCCTGGCCCGCTGACAGACTTAAGCAACACTTTGAAAAAGTAGTCGTTGTAACAAGAGATGTTTTATAGCGCCATATCTACCGATTAATCATCGTTCTACAGGAAATAACTAGTCCATGTACAACTTAACAACGGAGCAAACACTGCTCGTTGTGTTCTTTTTAAGACACTTGACGTGGTTTCAGCTCAATCGTATAAAATTAGTTTGCATTTATCCTAACGCCTTGATCACAATCATTTCCCTTAGTTTGTAAAGGTAGACCTCTAAAATAAGCTGATAAAAATACAGCTGATTACGATTTTGTGTTTCAACTTGAAACCGACGAGTTGCTTTTTACCGTTATTCATCATCTGTTTGTTTTAATACTATTTTTGTTTGTACAATCAATGTCTTCCCCCATGATGACTTCGTCATGAATTGTATCAATATTGTTGATAACGCGTGATATCAAAATCACGGGCCCCTTTTTGCTGTTCTTTCCCAGCCGCCCCCCCCCAACTACCATACCACCGAAAAAGGGCGAGTCGGCTGTGCAATGCCTTTCCTATGATGTAAAGATTGTAAACAAATATATTTCATTGTTAGGGAGTTAAATTCATCTACATTATGACAAGTTGGTTTCACGCAACTCAAGTCATCATGATTTCACAACTTATTATTTTTATCTGCGCACTTACGTCTTACTAAATGTCACGGTTCAAGTTCATGTAATTGTTTTTGGACATTGATTGGTTAAAGAAGGCTGACCTTGACTTTTCGATTGAATTGTTATTTCAGATCAACGATGACGTTACTTTTTTGTACAAAATGACAAGTTGCAATACACTCAGAGAGCATTAGAGACAAGCTATGGCAGCCATTTTGAAAATTTTGACAACTGCTCATTGTTATACTACCAATAATTGTTCAAAGGACAACATTGCGATGGCATGGCCCTCTAGCCGCATATCTTTCTCCTGACATGCTCTGACTGTGTGCAAAATTCCATACTTGTATCATCAGAACCATTAATCTCCCAAATATTCCCCCATCTGCCCGACTAGAAAACACGTTAACGCCAAGCCAAGTCTTAGTCATAAGTTGGCGGTCGCTACTTCGCGGTTATTATGTTAACTTACACCGCGGACCTGACAGGTTCTGTTGTCTCTAACCTCCTTCCCACGCCCACTCGGCTCCTTTTAGATTGTGACTCACGAGATGAATGGTGAATTAGAGGAACAATACACCATTACGGGATAGAGTACAAAACTTCATCCAGAATCTATATTGACAGGGTGAAATTACAGTTTTATAACTGCGTTTTACCCATACACAGCCCGACTTGACGAAACGTTCGTTGGTTGTTTGTATCTTTGTAATAGTCTGACTGGACCCCTCCCGGGTCAGACTAGACCCGGATTCAGGCTCCTGAGGGGCCCGACCATTTCTGGGTCAGTTTGACCCGGAATTTGTGTCAAAAATGACCCAGTCATGGGTCAAACTGACGCAGAACACGAGTTCAAATCCCAGGCTCCGGGTCAGTTTGACCCAGACATGGGTCAGGTTCCCCGGAACATTGAATCCGGATCAACTTTGACCCAGGAGTTTGTAGAGTGCCCTGTGGTGTACATTCCCTACACATTGTGTTCGGAACTTCCATAGCCCATGATCGTAACCATAACCCTTATACCATAACCCTTATATAACCATTTTGATTACATAAACCATATTTTATTGAATATGAAATGACAAAGAATCATCACTGTAATCCTCTTATTTTCGAGAACAAAAATTCCAGCTAAACTTTCTTCCATGGTGAATAACTGTAACTTTAAGCACAAAACCTTAATTTCCTATATGCTTCGGTAACTGATGTACGTAAGGTAAGGTCAAAGCAACATGGCCAAGTAGACTAAACGTGGATATTATGTCGATTTGAATATGCAATCACCCTAAAAAGGTATAAATACATTGTACATGGTCATCGTTTGTGTTTTTTTTGTATCAACGTAATGCTGATGTGTAGGCACAAAAAGTTAAGAAAGATACAATACAAATCACCTGTGAAAAGTTTCAGTTGAATGAAGTCTCTAATTGTTGAGAAAACTGGGCAAAAACTGTCACAGTGTTTTCATTAACAAACGTCTATGTTTATAGCGGCTACCACCGCGTCTCTGGCCGCATTGGCGGCAGTATTCCAACGGGCATCAACGTGAAAATAAAAAGTCCCCTACGGGCGAACTTTGGATGTTCAATTCTTTTGACATACTTGATTTGTAACAACCGGGGGCACTTCGGAACCCGGATGATTGTTATCATTACCATTCTTTGTAATTAGTCGATTTTCAGATATATATTAGCTGCTTGGTGCTTAATTCATTTCCTTTTTATCGTCACGCAGTTTAAATAAAACCCCGTGTGTATCTGTTTTTTAACGAGCTACGATTCCATACTGTTTTTTTTTCCTCCAAGTTTTTCCCACGGATGCCCCGCGTCCTCCAGCCGTGTCGACCAAGGCCGTCCCCTCTGGGCGGCGTCGTCAGCTACCCTCAATCCCCGTCACGAACTGCAGGAATTTCTCCTTTCTTTTCACCGCTCACCAAGACTGAAAGAAAACCCTGAAGAATCCAGACACCTGTAAAATTTGTTGACGTTTATTTTGTTATTATTGTTCCCCGAGTTGATACCTGCGTTTCGGGGGTGAATACCCGTGGTGGAAGCTTAGCTACAGATCACTGCAGGCGAGCAATAGCACCGGTTTGTCTTGATGTTTACGCAACCCTTCCATCACGCCCGAATGAATTTCTTTACCTAACTTCCACCTTATAAACCCCGTCAGTATGTCTATCCTTGTTCCCTCTGCAGTTTGTATTGCCCAACGATAACGCCACAAAAAAAAACTACCTGTTTTTCTTTCTAACAAATCCCCACAAAACCCAAAACACCCGCGTAATTTCCTTTCCATTCTACCCCCCTGTTCCTCAGGTTAATAATTTCATAAATCTCCGGATTTGATCGGCTTAAAATTGTGAGCCAATGTTGTACGGGGAAGAAAGGGTCCTTTTCCGGACCGGCCGGCCGTGACTAATGGGTGTTCACCTGGGGTAATTCGGCAGGCGATGGTACAGGAATTATCCGGAGTTTTAACCGTCTATCCCTTCCCCATCACTGCTCGCCGTCAATAGCCGTAATCGCGTAGACGTCAGTTGCAATGAACAAGTCTTATAGAAGATATCATAACAACATTATTGCAAAATTCCCTTGAAAACTCCAACAAAATGCTCACCACGGGGTGCGTTGACAGTCACTCCGCAGATATATATATTTTTTTCTTCTTCTTCAAAACAAGCCAAAGAGAAAGTTTAGGGAAATCTTTGATTTGTCAACAGAACGCAGCGGGGGTAACGGGGGGTTGTATTCAGCTGCCAACCACAGCAGGAAAAGACACTCTGGCAACGTGCGTGCCAAGTTGAGTTTTTCATACCATGATGTCCCGGCGCTATTAAACACAAGGGTCGAAACCCCGATGTTCAGAATCGACACAGAGACCGTTACCCCACGGGAGATCTCCCAAACTTCAGCCCGGAAGACTTCGAATAAAAGAGAGTGACACGTTGGGTTAAGGACAGTGGCGATACGATCCCTTGTTGCATTTCAAGTTTTTTAATACACTCATAAAAAAAAAACTCGTATTGTGTGTATACATTTAAGCAATTACTGCCACGAATCAACAAGTAAGCCTGTAGTCACGTCGCGTTAAAAACGAGTTGGGTTGAAAGATCAAAGAACGTATTTTTCTAAGAAAATTTTATCTTCAGTTTTGTGAGTGGAACTATTTCATTGCCTTTTTTGAAGCACGTGGACAATATATATTTGTTTGTCGAAGACCAGTTTCCACACTTCATGTAAACCACCATAAACATGAAATAACAAACCTATGAAAGTTTAAGCTCAAATCATTGATGTTATGAGAGAAGTTGGGAAAATTGTTATGTTTTCACAGTTTCAAAACACCAAGTTTTGGACATGCGAAATCAAAATTAATTGCTTTACTTGTTTCCCAAAATCTACAGCAGTTCAAGCAAAAATAAACCAAAGAAAGTCTTTCCACCGTCACCATCTTTACTACATGTAAGTTTTGTGCAAGTCTGTGAACGTTTATATGTCCACTTTTACCTATTATGTTGTGCTCACTCATTGACCAAAGCAATGTACAAACAAATGTTTCCACTGGTGCCCTGCACACAGTACTGTGTTTCCTACTGGCATCAGTTTACTAAAATGTAGATGTTGTAAATTTACTTCAAATGATAACAAAACTTCTTCATACTGAGGGGTGCTTCGCCCAGCAACAAAGGCAATGCCTCCGCTCAAGGGGGCACTGCCGTTGGCCGGCACACCCCAACGTTGACTAATCTACGAAAACAAAAATAATGTTTAGATGCTTGTAAACGCTGGCATAATGACGATGACTAATTCCGATGCATTAAATGAACTTGAGGACTTTGTGGTTGTGCATGCAAGTTGTTCCATTGAACCAACTACAACAAAAAGTAGAACGGGATAGGCAGGTGATGGGATTGTGCGCTCGATGATGCAAGCATGGAATTTGGCACACAGCCAGAGTACAGTATGAGATAGGGCCATCGCAGATGTTTCCTTTGAAATAAAGTACACTGCATAAACTCCAACGGGTGTTGACTGCTTCCTACGGTGACCTAGTCAAGCAAAAGTTTTTAACTGAAATAAAGAAAATGACTTGACAGTGTTCAACCCATTACTCCCCCATCGACTCAATCTTGAGTAGGCCCAACACGACGATTCCTTCCTCATTAGCTCCAGCCTAGCTTTGAGCGACTTCAACCACCACCACCAGCCACGCACAGCCGGTGGTCAGCCCTCACATTGGTGTGGATTGCATATCGGTATAAAACAACACGTGTGTGCAGTGGTCCAGCGGTTAACAGCACTGGACTCAAGCGCTGGTGTTTCTAATCAGCAGAATGTCGGTTCGAATCTCGGTCCTAACTAACACCCGTGTCCACTCGTGTAACACTGTAGTGCACGTGTACTATTTGTTGTAAAAGAACACAGAACACTTACCGTGGAAGAGTAGGGGTTAACCCCCGTCTTGTGCTGGTTCACATAGAAAACACAATTGTTTACTAGTTCATCCAGTTCAAAAGAGAACGATTGACGCTTTTTAGTATTACTTCCGGGTAAAAATTGATTCAGAGTCCGGTGAACTTTGACCAGGTTTGTGGTTAAGTGTGAACTTTGACCCGGAGCTTTGAGACTTACCATGCAACAGCATTCCAAAGTATGTCAGTGTAAAGGTGTCATTTGGTTTGGGTTTTCGACTATCGAAGAATGACGTACCATAAGTTTTTTGCAAGTTGCAAAGAAAATTGACTGGCATTTGAGTAATTTATCGGGAGAGAGAGAATTAGTACATTTTAATGCCTGATTTTTTTTTTACTCAAGGTTTTTGTGATTGTTCTCTTAGACGCGCTTATTTCAGTTGCCGCGATTGAAATAAGCTTCGGTAATCTTTGAGGTCTTCAGGTACTATTTTCTAAACTGTGACATTATGGTCAGATTGGAATGTTTCTCAGGGGGAACAGGACGTATCACCTTTATATGGCCATTGGAATTAGCAATACAACATTCTCGATGATTACTGAACTTGTATTTTCTTTGTAATATTTTTTGGTGACATTCGTTGGTTGCAATCCCTTATTGCGCGCCTGTGCACAGACTGTTTGAATTTCGACTGGTGCCCTTCAATTGCCAGAGAAAATAAAGCAAAACAAAAACCAAGAGGTCTTCCGAGCATTGCTCCGAACACCTTAAAAAAAAATCTCAACCTAAGCGTCTGATTCAGGCTGTGCACCAATACATTATAATACATTGGATCCCATCGAGAAAAACGATACTCTGTTTGTCGGATAACTGTATTTAGATTCCAAAAAAATGGAACAAAAACCTTTCCCACTTACACAAGTATCATTTTTTTCTCCCCCCCAGCAGTAGCCAGCCAGCCTGCACACATCCATCGATCGATGGCCGAGAAAACGCACCCTAAGTAAAAGATCATCCCGTCCCCATACACTTGTCGGTTAAAATGTTTCCCCAAAAATCACAAGTGTCCACTGCATTAAGCCCGGCTGGGGTATTTACCTAGAATCGACAATCCATCATGGGAGGTGACTTTCATTGCCGTGTCCCCTTTCTCTTTCTATCCCCTCCCGTTTAGATCGGTGAGCCATTAGGCAGAGTTCAAAAGACTTGTTTTGTGTGCGAAAAGTGTAAGCAAAAAAAAGAAAAAGAGAAGGAAAAAAAATAGAGTGAAATGACAGGCTTGACATAAAATATATGATTCCTCAACAAAACCTAAAGGGAAAGTGCAAGATTTTTCTTAGGAAGAGCTAACTGAACAACCTTTTTGTCATTGTTAACCATACGACCATTCCGTCGTCGTAGCATTTTTCTAAAGAACTGCGACACACAATTTCTTGCTTTGTTTGGAGTATTTTATACAAGTTGATATCGGGCTTATTTTGATTTTGCCAATCGAAATAAACATACGGTGCCTCTGTGCTTTCTCGACTCTGACAGTATTCAAACGAAAATATTTCTCTGAAAGGTTGAGACTTATTATTAAGTTTAAAATGAGTTAAGCTTTCTTGAGATTGACTAATTGTTTGTCTTTGGAAGGTAGCATTGCTAAAGATTAATAAATGCATGAAATTTGTAACATTGAAAATATGAATGTTGTCAAATTTGCACGTCGTTTACATAGTACAAACATTGTCATGATGGAAAACTTTCCTCGAAATAATTTTGCATGAATTACAATACCTTTTGGAGAAATGCGTAAAACGGTTGCTTTTGATCCCGCGAGACCGAAACACGACGTTTTAAAGGAGTGAAGACAGTGATGTTTTTTTTACCCACCACTTTCTTGGGACTCGATGATTGATTGAGCTTAAACTTTCACGGGTTTGTTAATTCGTGTCTAATTTTGGTCGCTTGCAAAGTGTGGCAACTGGTCTTTGACAGTGTTACGATCGGTGCTGTCTATTTTTTTAAATATTTGTTTTGTAGCTGTGCGAGTTACAAGATAAAAAAGAAGCTCTTTTGAACGATATCAGAAAACACCTGACAAACAAACATCTGGGTTTGTTGTTGTTGTTGTTGTTGTTTTTGGCGAAAAGGTTACAACGAATGGCCCATTGGTTAAGTGGAGAAACCGTACGCTTGGACAACATCACTTCATCACAGAGAGAAGATGGAAGACGAAAAAAACCCAGAAGAAAATGAAAAAAAAAACCAAACAAACAACCCAACAAACAAACAAACAAACAAACAAACAAACAAACAAACAAAAACAACTTACATATCTTAAAGTGTGACAGTCTTGTGTGGACTTCCAGTCACCATTTGAGGGACTGACTTTGCTGCCCAGTCTCCCTCAAAACTCCAAGGTCGAAGATTGCTTTATTTATACGCAGACATTCATAGTTTGTGAATCTGATATCAACAAAAAATCTTGGACACAAATCCATGAACATGCCAGAGGTGGGGAATAGTTATTTATCAAGTCACTGCGATTTTATAACTAGTTTAAGTTTCAGTCTTACGCTGAACAAACCCCAATTTACAAGAATGGGGTTTGAACCTGCGACCTCCGGATTAACGTACAGGCGCTCTACCAACCGAATCAGTTTTCAGTATCTTTGTTTGGGGTTGCCAGTTAGAAGCCACACTGTACCTGCTGTACGGCTTACTGGCACTCCATAAACCGCTCATAAGCTATGGGCTTAAAGTGGCTTAAAGTGGTGAGGAAACCATTTCAGCTCCTTAGGAATAATAATAATAATAAAAGGCATTTATAATGCGCCAAATCAATCTAAAATATGTATCATTCATTGCCAGATGTATTTTGAATTACTTGCTGCGACATCTTTTCAAAAAGTGCAGCCCATCCGTTAAAACTGAATCGGGAGAATTTCGCGCTCCCGTCAGCACAGGAAACGAGACTTATTATCCACCTGTCCCTACGGTGACGACTTTTTAAGCGATCACCTCGGCGTGGAGTGGAAGATGGCCCCTGTTCAAGAAAGAAAGAAAAAAAAGTAGGAAAAAAAAATAAAAAAAGGCTACAAAGATCTATTCAAAGCGCCACTTTGCGATGCGTGTAACTTCCGTTGGGTCCTTCCTGCACGGGCCCATTTAGTCCTTCACTCCCGGCAGGCAGTGGCGACGCTTCCCGGTTGAAGCGCTCCAGGAAGATGATGGTCTAAAAAGCTCTACAGCAATCCATCATTTTCTTACAAGTGCATTCTCTCCCCCCACCTCTCTCTCTCTCTCTCTTTCAGCCCTTTTTCTGTTTCTTCTTTCTCGGTGACACTAAGTGGTTGTCTTATCTATCGTGCTTGTGTGTTTAACGGGATAATTGTGGGCGGAAAATGCTACAAAAATGCCCGTGTTTGTCAAGGTTTAGACGGTCTTAGATGCGGATTGTTTCTTCCGTCTAAGAACGAACAAGTTTCTTATAAATATAAGTGTGGTTACTGTTGTTATGTTTAGACGTTGGGTTTTAAATCAGGTTTAATTCAAGATGCTTTTTCACCATTTATGCATTCCAAGTAATCCTCCCTTTTCAATCTAAAAAGTACAGGGATGACCCGTATAGTCTGAATCAAACACGCTGATCCAGAAGTGGGTATGGCCCGTTGTGACCCTGATCCAGGTCAGCTTCGGGTCAGTTGTGACCCCCAACATTTTGACCTGTTCCCTCGCATCACCATTTCTCTTTCTCTTCATGGCGCCAAGGTGCTCGTTGCCGTCGATCGTCGCAGTCATTTTCGTCATCCCTAAGTCAATCTTAGGCCGTGTCCGAAACGGCGACTTCGGCCACAGCTACAGCTAGATCAGCGCGTCTGCCAGTGTTGAAGAATAGGCAGACGCGCGCGATCTAGCCGTAGCTGCAGCCGAAGTCGCCGTTTCGGACACGGCCTCAATCTTAACACCCTTCAAAAAGTCTCGGGGTCAAAGTTGACACGTGGATTACGGGGGGCCAGACTCATTTCTGTGTCAACATGACCCAGACTTTGGGTCAAGAGAACACTAATGAAGTAAGTTTACAGTCAGTGCGAGTCGGGAATCGGGCCACACTTCTCTCTCTCTCTCTCTATCTGATCGTGCCCACACACGCTAGATGTTGCGTTTCAGCCAGAACTGAACACAGTCTCTGACACTTTTTCGTTTGATTCAGCAAGGTCTCCGGCATCACCTGCTCCAGTACGGGGACACCTGAGATAGATGATTCATGGTGTGTGGTTCTGAACTATGCTGGTCACATCCTGGTTGTTCGGATAGCCTCAAGTACCAAGTACCAAGTACCAAGTACTTCATCTGAGTCGGTTGAGGCATTTCCATGCAGCCCACGGGCCACACTGACTATGGCCCATTTTCATCAAGCTTATTAAGCAGTTTAGCAACTTTATACTTAGCAAACATGAGCAGGACACCGGTAGCAAACGGTACACAAAACAGGGCAGTTTGGCTGGTAATCTTTTTTCTGGTCAGCACTGGTAAGCACAAATTGCTTTTTGAAGCATCGTGCGGTGCTTAAGCAGCTTGAAATTGAGCCCTGTGAGTTTTATGTCACCAAGGGACCAAACACCGGCTCAGTTCTCATCCGGGACGTTTTAGAATGCATGAACAACACCTCCCCTTCCTCCTTGCTCCACCTCCTTCTCCCCCTCCTCCTCCCCCTCCTCGGCAACATTATCGGCATCATTATCACAATCGCCCATTAGCGTCATAGAAATAATAATAATCATCATCATCATCATCACCTTTCTCACATACCGTCTTTAAGGCCGTGTCCGAAACGGCGACTTCGGCTACAGCTACGGCTAGATCGCGCGCGTCTTCCTATTCTTCAACACTGGCAGACGCGCTGATCTAGCTCTAACTGTAGCCGAAATTGCCGTTTCGGACACGGCCTAACACTCGAAAGGGCGTCCCGAAGCGCTCGTTTTTTTCTACGGGCATGCAGAGCTGTGTTTGGAACTAAAGGACCAATTTTACACTAGTCATACATGTAGCACTTTGTGTAACGGTTTCACAATGGTCTGTGACGTAAATTTAATGACACCGTGATGAACCCCGTCTCTTAACGATACGTTTACTAATGGATCTTTGCGTGCATTACAGAACTATAACGGGTTTACGTCCCATCCGAAGGACGAAGCAATAATGGGTAAGTGTCTTGCTTATTAAGGACACAAGTGTCAAGACCGGGACTTGAGCCCACCCACACTCTGCTGATCAGAAACACCACGGCCCAATTTCATAGAGCTGCTTATGCAGAAAATATTGCTTAACAGATGTCTGCTAAGCAGAACTGAGCAGGATACCAGTCATAAATTGTACATGTGACATGTTAGTTTAGCTGGTAACCTTATTCTGGTAAGCATTATTTCGTTGTGCTTAACTCGTTTTTCTGCTTAAGCAGCTATAATTGGGCCCAGATCTTGAGCCCAGTGCACTTGGCCACTCGGCCACGACACGCCATTCGCAGTACCACCTTTTACAAGGTACCGCCATCTTGATTTTATTCTTTCAATCAAATCAGTGTAACGAAACCGAGGCTGGAGGGTCAAACTCATTTCCCGCAGACAGTCAATATGACCCCGTAGGTGGCGCAACGATTGAGTTTTTGCTTAAATGCCGTACTCATCAATGCCGAAAAAAATAAAGTTTGACTTATAAGTGTTTTCTGTTATTTGATGTCATTGTGTCAAATTAATATTATCAACAGTAGAATATCTGAGGTAATGTGGCGTAATCATGACATCACACCTTAAGTTCAACCGTGACATATTCCCATACGCTTCGTGTCCACACCTCCCCCTCCATTGTCACAAAGTGTTACTCGCTTAAATTTCAGCCCTTCATGATTCCGTCCCCC
>CM021545.1:2076353-2092020 GCA_010994315.2 Pisaster ochraceus | reverse complement strand
AGAAAGAAGTCTATGTTGACAGATTATAAGCGAGGTGGACGCATTAATCAGATCAAATAAAAGAGGGGTTGTGTCATACTGGGGGTACGTGCTTATTACGGGGATAAGACTGGTTGGCTGGGTGGATGGACGGGTCCGGATAGAGTTTAGGAACAATCCAGTCCTCACTTACTATCTGTAATGTGATATGATTGATATTGAATCTTTGCTCTATGGCAACCTGATCAGACCGCCCCTATCGTGCACCCCCCCCCCCAACACCCGAAAAAAAAGAACTTTACAACCGCTTTGGCAATTTTGTTTTGATAATTAAGTGATTCTGTTAGTTAAAATGGAAGCTTTTTTTTCTTCTTTAGTTCCCGTCAGCTCATTTTTCCCGAGTGCACCGTTTAAAATTGGTATTTTAATTTGTTATTCCGCAATTAACTAATCAGTTTATTACTTGGGTGTCCGGGGCTGAGTGAGTTAATTCGGTTATCTTCGTGTTTTTGTTAAATTAGATGAGCTGGGACGAGCCTTTTAGTTTTTAAGGTTTTTTTCTTTTTTCTTACTTTTTCTTTTTTAGTAGCTGTCCTTTGTGTTCGTCATTCAATCAATTAATTTGAGAATATTGGACATGCAGGATACGCACAAAAAAGGAGTATTAGATTTGAAACACGATATTAGCTGGTCAACTTACTTTTAACACCCAAAAGGCATGCATTCAAAGTGTACTATATCTTGTAAAGAAAATAACTGTTTCTTTTCTTTTTTTCCTTCAATTTATAGAAATTGTTCAACTTGGAACTTAAAAAGGAATAATGCGATAGTTGTTTGCTGTCCTTGTTTTTTGAAAAGTTTAAATGTTAACAAGTTCATCCGACACTGACAATCAGAAGACCGGAGATTGTTTGGAGGAGAAACAGAAAATATCTTTCTGCAAAAAAACCGGGCCTTTTCACTAAAAAGCCCATCTCAGAGATTAGACACATGGGATCAGCGAACGAATTTTGACGAATGCATTATTAACAAGAAGAAAAAAAACTTTACGAAGAGCTGTCTGAACGCTGAGTTTGCATATTCTAAGGCAACGCTTGTTTTGAATGCATCAGGGCCTGTTTGTTGACTTGCTGTTTTGTTCGTCCGGAAATGTTGATCGAAATTCCTGCCGTGGCCGTGATCCGCATTGCAAGTGCGACCGTTCTTCTCTTCTTCTCCCCCCGATGTCATGTCAGTAGCGCCTCGGTGTTGAAACATCGAACTCGGTCTTACTATAATACGACTTGGGGCTTGGAGCTCGAGAACGCAGTCGGTAACATACCCGGCAGTATTCTAAAAAAAACTCGCAGGCTCCAAACTGAAAACTGTTCTTTGTCTACTCAGGCTACCAAAAAAAGGAACCCACTCCTTTCTGTCTTTCGTATTTTATTCATTTTTGTGTGTGTGGATCCTTAGAAAAGTATAGCAGACGGGGCCTGTGGTGTATTTTGGATAACCAATCTGTACCCATATTAGAAGTGCAAGCTGCAACCCCCAGTTTTATCAAAAGAAAATAACCAGTGATTGTTTACGTTACACGATTAAGCGAGCTTTTAAAGTGGTCAAGACGCTATAGTGTGTTTTTTGCCCCTTTTTTCCTTAAGGATCTAGCATAGATCATTTCGGCGGTGGAAAAAAAAAGCAGACGACAGCGATGTGGTTAAAACCAGAGCCAGGGGCGATGTGTGTATTGAGTAAAAGAGAAAAAAAAAGAGTAGCAGCGGGGATGTTGGTGGTTACCATATGGCATGAAATACTGTACGGATTACTGGGCGGTTTGGGAGCGAGCGGTCCGGCACTATTAGTACATACGTTTCATTGGGACCCTGGTGCTAAACTGTTTAAACTGCCTAATTGAAAATTGGGTGAAGAAAACGGATTACACATGTCTTGTCAGTCTACCGTGCGATCGTTGCGCTGCTTGTTTTTTTGTTGAGGAGTATTTTCACTTGGGATTGATACGATTACAATAATAGAATCAAAGCACAATCCCATTTTTATTCTTCTTCTGGTGGAAGTGATGGGGTGCTTTAATCAGCGGAAATACAACCGTAATGGATGGACAAATGAAATTTATTTGTGGTTGATTGTAGGAAAGAGGTTTACAAGATTAAGACGTTCTCGTCAGGCTTTCTTTCTTTTCTTTTTATTTTACTCGCTCGCTAATAATGCGACCATAAAACAGGTCAAGTGATTTTAGCGTTTGATAATTAACTTGGAAGTTCGATTACTTGTTTGTCCCTAATGATGACTCGCTCCAGATTTTATGCTTTCGGAGTTTTAGGATAACAGTCTGTTTCTATTATAGCATGTGATTTGATTCAATTATCACTAGACATTCTGCACGCTCTTCAGCGTCTATTTATAAAATAGAAATAAAAATAAAAATCGGGGATGTGTAGTCTTGTTTCCAGAAGTTTATCAAATATTGCGACAGGTGGCGTGATTTGTCTGCTGGTGCTAATTATGTTAAAACAAATAACACCATTCCAACAAAGACAACAATTTTTAAAGCATTTTTTTTTTAAGAATAGCGAACGGCTGATCTCTGTAGACTTTCAGAAATGTTTGTTTGAGCTTGTTGACTATTTTGAACTTTTGTTTTAACTGTTCTCTTTCAACTTAAGCTCCAGAGATAATTGATGAGTTTGTTTTAATCCACAGCTTTAACGAAACGAAAAATTCCCTGTGTTTTTTAGGGCGTTGACTTCCTTCTCCAAAATTGCTTCTTTAAGTCAAATTCTCAACGAAATCGACTCCGTCAGTTTGAATTTTATGGGGGGGAGGGCTGTAGCAATTTGATGAATCTATAGAAATCATAACAGCACATCAAATCTCTTTTAAAATCAAAATTCATAACATGAGTAATGGATGATTAACGATGAGTCCACAAACAATATTTTGTTACAAAAGGGTAAGGACAGAGTTATTAAGTTTCTTCAGCTTGACATTTTCGTGGGTGGCTGACGAAGGGGTCGTCACACACGGCTTTTCACCCCGTCTTTTAGCCCGACTAACTTTGAAATCATTTAAGGATTTCTTTTAATAGTCACAGAAATTTAAAGAAGTTTAAACGGCTTGTTTGTCATAATCAGGTCACTCTCAATTGTGATAAAACGAAGCAATTGTTATTGACTGATTAAATCTACTAAAACTGTTAGTTCCCGCGTACAATTTTAACAGATAACCCATCGAGGTTTGAAGCTGCATCACCACTTAAGTTTTGTTTATTCTTTGATTTTATCGTTATTGGTTGTGCACCTTTCTTATCCCTTTGTTAATTATTGTGTTGTTTAGACTTTGTTTTGCTTCTTGGATGAGTTGATGACAACAACAATTTTACGATTTGAGAGTTGTGTTTTGAGTGAACAATTCTTCAAGGTTTTGTGTACACGGCACGTACTGGGGTTTGAATAGTGTGTGTTATTGTTGCATTCTTGTTTTGGCTGCAGTGCCCATCATTGGTTTAGGTTTGAGTGAAAGCATACTCGAAAACGACAATTAAAACTCTTGTTTCTGCGGACGACAACGGTTAGAACTCTAAAACCAATAGCAAAAAAAAAATAAAGTTAAGAATGTATTCTACAACTGTACGATTGTAATTGTCAACAAAACTACATCTAAAAGTACACTACACGAGATTGCAAGCTTTGTTTGACTTGGGCGAAGGTGCGTGACCCGACCCCGGGGGGAAACGACGTTCGCGCCCGGCCGTTAGTCCCCTAAGAGCGTATGGTCGTAAAGACGGACTTTCCACTCGATCCCTCGTGTGGCTCAGCGTACTTGACGAATATCTGTACATCTTGCGCTCTGAGACATTCTTTCGAAATGGAGCTGTCCTTTTAACGAAAAAAACTACTTATTGAGTGTTATGGTTTGTAGAAAGTGTTCCACTATTCTTAGAATTGTATCTATTATTTGAGATTGTTCAATATTCGCGAAGATTTCTTTTGATTGATGAAGCCTTCAGACTAATTTTGTAACTGGTTTTCAAAAAGAAAGGAATTCAGTATAAAAGAGGTTTTTGAAGGAAAGAAAATCTTGTGAAAGCAAGGAAAAATGGACGTTTTAGAACTACATAAAGAAATTACAGTTTATTATTGAACCACATTCCAAGAGATAGTTATACAAAACGCCGGAAAACGTTAGGCCTACACGGTGAAAAGTCACAAAGTTTGTATGACCCATGTGAAGGAAACCTGGCTGTTTTTCTCTCTGTTCTTCGTTGTTGTCGTTTGTGCTTGTTTGTTTGTTGATTTTGAAAATTAGCATTTGCTATAATGTTGATTAATGTGTAGGCTACAGGCATGTTGCTGGTCTCACGGTGTGTATACGTTTAGTGGCTCGCCGGTATCATTGAAACGAAGTTACAGTGCAACCTGAGCATTTCGTTGAAAACTTACACTGAGTTGATCAGTGAAATTTAAATTGCACACAACTAAACAATTATTTTATGAAATAATAAACAAACTATTACTACTAACATAGCATAAAATAGTTCGCGAAACTTTTACATCATCATTCTGTACTGCTTTGAATACTTATTTGAAAAAGGTGAAAACGCAACAAGAAAATTATGACAAGTTTGAAAATACTCCATTTAGGTAATAAATTGGAAGCACAAAAACAAACACAAACCTACCTTCAATGAGATCTGGAGCAAATCCTTGCCAAAACACGCCGATTCCAACAAACAAAAGTCCAATACTCCAAAGTTAGTTCGCCTGACAACCGGAATTTCCTGGGTTTGACGGAGAAATGAAACTTCCTGTGGCAGATAACAGAGTTTCGATCCCAAAACGGCTGAGTTTTTTGTTCTTCCTTTTCCTGCGTGCGGCAAAAGTTGTCACGATTACCGAAGCGAGCAAAGTCGTCAGGTTGCTGGACACCGAGAGTGCGGGTCGGGTTATAAATAATAAAAAAGCTAGTATTAGAAAAGCCGGCCCCGTGGACCCAAGCTTGGTTGACCCTCTTACGCGAGTAGAGAATGACAGAATGCCTAGGTCTTTCAGTCGATCATGAGTATGCCCTCACTCGTTCGCACCGGTGAATCCCCGATGAACTCTTCCCCCGTACATTAACACTCTGTGACTCGCATCTGACGGCGTATTGATGTTACAAAACGAGTGCTTAGCCGTGCTTGTACTTAGTCCCATGCAGTCATCCGATGACGGGGTGATATTGGGGCGGGGCTACAGCTAGTGCTCTATTGTCCACTCCCGTGTAAGCATAAAGGCTCCCTGCTCCAAGTCTGCCTTAATTACACAGAACGGAGTCGACGCTGAACTTCCGGACTGACAAGCAAGTGAAACATGAATTCTTACGGTGGGCTGGATTTCATGACTAGAAATATGACAGGAGCTTGATTGTTGTCGCATAAGTGTCTTTATTTTATGTTGTGGATAAAATAATAGCGAACAGGGTCAATGTCACTACGACTGAGAAATACGTTTACCCCCCCGATTGAAACCCGTTGCTCCAACTGAGAATAATAATTGGCAGCAGTCGTGGAATCATTGCCTGACATCAGTATTCTCTCATATGAAACTACCACAACTGGGATATACTTATACCCCCAAATGAAAACTTCTACCCCAAATGATAATATTAATGGGCACCGAACGAGGGATCAGTGGCTGGCAATCATTGCATTGAACCAAAAGGGAGAGCTACCACCTAAACTATCCTGATCGTGGTATACTTGTACCCCAAAGTGAATCTCCCAATTGAAAATGACAATAAACTTACTGTTTAATAAACATCCTCCAAAACAAACCTTTGACAACAATGAATGATCAACGTTACACGAAATTCACGCTAAGAAATGGTTGCGCGAAACAACTCAAAGACATTAACGGAAAGCATAGAAAATGGTGACACATAATAAATTGCACAGAGCTAGCAAGTATTGATAAGTCAGCTCGCCACTAATATAAGTATTGAAAATGTCCTCTGCAGTAAAATTCTTAATACCAATTCCTGCATAAACAACCGATCGACAAACGGAGCAAACAAAGTCTGCTTCAAGACAATTGTATTCCCCGTTTTGGGACAGCTACAAACTGATTCCAAAAATGATGCCAGACTAATAAACCTTCCAGCCTCAGTTTGAGTTACATTGTTTGTGATGGAAAGAACAGTATTTTATGGGAAACAATAAACAAAATAGTATTTAATAAGCACACCATGCGTGCACCTGTGAAAATGGTATCAAATGTGGTGATCACATTAGCGACAAGGAACAACAATTGATACTCGGCTTGGAATTCTGTGCACATCACGTTGGTTATTTTTATTGCCACCACAGAAATAATCAGTGGAGATTTTAGGGATCTTCAAAATGCTACTATTGTTTAGTTTGACTTTAATCCAGATGAGAGCATTTCTTAGGAGGGTTGAGGCACATCTAAATTTTATACTAAACTTTTTGATTGAAAGCACTAAATATTTCCCAACCAAAACTTGAACTTGTTTTTCCTTTTTTTTTTTAACGGCAGAATTTAAAATGTTCCGGGGCCGTATGTCATGCAGTGTCGTCTCGACTGCAACAGCGCGATCCGACCACAGTACAAGTGAGTATTAATTTGACATTTATAGGACACTTGAGGGCGCTTTTGACCTCATTCATGGAAACAATACGGCTAGTTTTGTACATCGTGGCCGCTGCATTTCCACCAATGATTCAGGTTATAATTGTATACTGCGATTCAAATTTTACAGATGAGTTGATGTTCCTGAAGCTTTTAGGGTTAAAATGGAAGTGATCAGAAAGACATCTGTTCCCTTTACTCAATCCATGACAGCTTATCAACCCGCAACATGTTTCAAAATTATAAAACGGAGCAAATCCTACCGAAATTTATTCCACAATTCTTCTAAATAAACAAATAGTACAGTTCCACACAAGGCGTCACCAAAGTTTCTATACTGAAATTAAATAAAACAACATTTTATAAACTTCATTTAGAATAACTGTCAATAAGTTCCAACTTCTAGAAGTTGTTTATATAAATGTCCTTAAATTCAAAAGGGGTCGGAAAGGTTTTTGCGTTTACCAGAAGCCGGTAGCCAGCATGCGTCTTCGGTTTGCATTAATCATACACCTACGTCCCATAATGTTATCGTGACGACTTGACTACATACATAATCCACTTCATTTCAAAGTAACCATTACGAAAACGCAGTTTCCCCGTCCGTACTTAAATTGATTTTCTACTTTCATGCCGCGCGGCAGTCGCAAAGAACCGGCCTAGGAGCGGCACTTGAAACGTTGCTCCCCAACTCTTTCAAACTCCTTACTTTTTTTTCTTCTTCGAGGCACAGCGAATAAATGCCTCTGAAGTGTATATCTTCGCTAGAAAGCTCACTAGTGCTTGTTTGGTTTCTTAGAGTGTCTCCTCCGTACCTTGTTGCGATAAACTGATAATTCACATCTTCATCCAGGTCTCACTGAGAGCGAAAAGGAACACTTGCTGTTGAAGTGCATACACGTTTTATGATTTACATGCCATACAGAAGTCACCGCGTTTTTGGTTTTAGTTTGTCGTCTTATTAAGACCGGGGAAAGGGTGTAGGTCTACGAAGTAGCTTAAAGTCAACTCGCAATAGGGATCTGAGAATGATGCAACTTTCTGATCGACTCAAAACTTCAAACAACGTCGTGTCCACAGTGTCAGTTAGCTGTCATGTGGTGTATAAGATAGTTCCAAAACGGGGGTCAGATTGTTTTTTCCTTCAGCCTCGTTTTGGCTGCATTGATTTGAATGTGAATGAAATGAAAATGGCTGTAATTGTTGGCAAAGTTTTAGACCGCAAGGGCTTCACAATGGATTTGTTTTCTGTCTTGTCTCTGTGGTGGTGTCGATTTGATCCTTATATTTTCACTTAATCAGTGCTGAGCATAAACTAGTACTTGCATTTAAACACAAACATAGTTTCTTTCGAAAACTGAATTGCATGAAGCGTTTGGCTGGACTATGTAATGCCTGAGTCGCAGAACCATGACCTACAGACCATCACTGTCCCGGTTCATTGGGTAATTATTATTATTATTTAATTATTTCTTGAATCATAAAAAAAACCCAACAACAACAACAACATGTCGCCATTTATACACCTAGGTTAAGAGAAGCAATCAAATGTTTAGCCATCGGACACAAGTCGTGACCGGGATTCGAACCCACACTCTGATTGCTCAGGCCACCACATGCCAAGAAAGTTCTCTTGGCATGTCAAGCAATGAGTGGAAATCTAGGAAAATTTACATATATTTTCCCAAGCTTAAGATAACTTGTTGGATGCTGACAATCGTCGTGTGCGATAGGATCTCTTCTGCCAGGCTTCCTGAATATGAACGAGTGAAAAACTTTCTAGTTAATTGTTTAAATTGTGATCCTAAATAGAAACGGGTGGCACATGGGGGAAGGTTATTTGGGGGGGGGGGGGTTTGGGGCGTGGATCTGATCATGATCTACAGTGGCCCCGTGTTTGTTTTACGGATTTCAACCTTCTCTGTAGCGAGAGGGCTTTTGACGAGTAAACTCGATCTGTGGAGTAAATGCAACCGAGTGTATGCTCTCCTATTTAGCCCAATTTCCCATTCTTCCCCCTGCGTTTAGAAACCGGCTACCCTTCTTTTGTGTCCACCCAGCATTTTCCCCGTCCACCCCCTTGTTAGGCGCTTTGGAGAGTGTTTCAGTTAATGAAAGGGAGTTTTAGTGGTTTGGGGGACTGTACAATTATTGTGTTAGCTTTAGTCAATGGGAAAACGGGATCATAATTAATTTAGAATGGGTCCTTTGAGTCAATGGTGGAGGGAAGTACTTTTTCTTTAGTCAAGAGACCACAGGTTTTAAGAATGAGTGTGAAAGGAGCTGGATGAATCGGCGACAAGCCTTGCCAATGGTGACTGTAACGGCGCAGTGTAATGTTTCATTTTCCAGTCTCATGCGCGGCGGGCACATTGTAGCGCGTGCGTGTGTGTGTGAAAGTGACCAAACAAAACAAGTGAAACGAAATTGTCATAATTCCCTTTTAAATGCTCGATTTGCATTTTCCATTGTGGACATGAAAAAAAAATTCAGAAGTTGGCTCCGTATTCTCAGGTGGTTTTCCAAAAGGAGTTAGATACAAAATGTAGAAAACATTTCTGACGCCGCTTGTTTGGTTACTGCGTAAGTCTACTGAAAATGTCTCAATGTGTTCCCACATTCAACGCACCATGTTTTCTCTAATTAACCCAATCACCCTAATTACTAATTAATAACACGTATTGAACCCTTGTTGGTATTCTCCGGACAGATACCCAACGTTAGAATCAGAGCCATCAATCACCGTCTTAATTGATTTTCAGAGAGTTAATCTTTCTAAAATGTCCCGTACGTAACTTCGCGAACTCTGGGACGTGGCCCTGTCTCCAAGCTCGATGCGGCACCTCTTTGGTATGGTCCCAAAACGGACGCGCGTTGCGCTGTCAGCACACACTCTCAAGCGGTTTCCATACGTTAAGAGTGTTTGATTTGCACTTTTTCTCAGCAATTTTTGTCTCCAGCGTCCAGGTAGGGTCTGAGTTAATTTCAGATTATTTGTTTGTATAAATAAGTAAGTTTGGTTACACATGACAATTAAGGAACCGATTTTACACAAAAGATTTTACGCCGGCAGAGTATTTTTTGTTCCTGTCCCCTCCTACACTGACCCCTGTTGATTGACACCCCTTCTAGGACGTGTGGCATGGTCCAAATTAGGATATCACGGCATGAGCTGACTGGTTTGTACGCTGTGGTTAAGACAATAGAGATATTAAATCGTGTCAGCAAATGTCAGCGGCCCTCGTTTGAGAGGCAAAAGGGCTACCCCCCCCCCAACACAATGTTTGTTTTTTTCTTCAAAACATTAAAGCTACTCGTATAGTTTGTTATTACAAGCACGAATAGTTAACGGTGCAGTCGTCTGACTGACCGTTGAGAACGGATGTCTGTTGTTCCCGTATTATTGTTGTCATAAAGGTCCACGGATTGATCCGTTGACTTAATTACGAGCGAACAAAGGAATATTTTGATAGCGTCAAGGTTTCTATTTGTCTATTTTTGTCTACTGGCCGCATGGGGGCGGGCGACCGAATTGACGCTGCATTTTAATGACAATCAGAAACGTTTTCACGACTTCGCACGACGTAAAAGCATTATTTACATACACCCATTTTTTATTTTTTTTTACGTTAAACTGTACGGTGGGTATGAAGTTCACTGCATTTTCAAAAAATTCGAAATCAACGCAAATGATTTTGGTATGACGTTTAATCTTTGTACAGCACTGATTGCGGCATACGCTGTGTCCTACATGTTGTGTGCGGTTCGCAAAGCACTCCTACGAACTATCTCGTGAGAGCGAGGCTGTAGTTGAGATGAAATTGAGGCGGTGTTGAGATGGAAGTGAGGCTCATCATGCTTACTCGCAGCATCAGCGAGACAAACCATTGTTCTAATGGCTTCTTCTTGGGCATAAAAGAAGAGAAAAGCACAAACCAAAATTGCATTAATTTCAACAAAAACATAAGCGAAACTTTCCCAATAAAAACCAGCACAACCGTCTGGTCACCATCTTGGCATAGCACGCAATAGACTACCTCGTAGTCGGGGAACAAAACATAACCTAAATCATGCCGTATCACATTTACATAATACAAACCCATGTGCTCTCATAGATGAGCGGTTTTTAGCCAAGAGAATCATGCCATTTCCAGATATTTGATCCTCATTTCAAATCTGACTGATATCACTCTTATGTCGTTGTCACTTCTACCTCCGTTTCCTAACCCACATCCCAACAATCGTTTACAACATTGCCAGAAAAGAAACGCGTGCATATTACTCCAAAATCGCCATTCTAAGTGGGTGTTAGACGCACGCGCGTTAGTGCCATAGGATTAACTAGATGTCTGGACTCTAAAATCGTCTACGCTCCTCATCACTCACGTCGTAGAGTTACGGTCGTTTTCTTTTTTTTTTGGTTTTATCCACCACAAATAAGCATTCAACCCGACACGCTTATTAGATCATCCTTCTTCTAAAACTTGCATGGACATGCCCAAAAGACGGGTTAATGCTGAACGGTCGACGGGCATGTTTTTAATTCGATGGTTACCTGAATGGAACGAGAGTGGATCCATTTCGAACGCTTTGTCTTAAAATTGGGGACTCACTTAATTTAGCATGATCGTTTTCTGAGGCGAACCGATTTTGAGAGGGGTTTGAGGTCTGGATAGCACGTACCTGCACTATGTTGTCTCGGGTTTTATCTCTCGACATATTAACTGATAAATCGCTGTCTTGTTTTAAGGCCGCGCGACTAGACTCCCAAGTCCACCGCCACATTGTAGAGCTAGGATCGTCGTTAATATTTTGAAAAGGTTGTGAGTGTCTAGATTGGACGTCGGAAAATCCTGGACTTAAAGGGGCGAGTAAGCGGATCAGAAATGGGTAACAACCTCCGGTTTCCAATCAAAACATCCATCAAACTAACCCGTGAAATGTCATCCAGTTTTGTGGTTAAGTTTTAGTGGAAATAACGGCTAAACAAGTTGTAATTATTATTCTGTCAGGGATTTTGTTCACTAGCTTGTTCCGATAGCTACACTAATTGATGATTCAATAATTGGCGATTTTGGAGGTGGTAAACTTGCTAATCTGATCTAGAGATGCTTAAAACTGCGGCTTTATTTTTAAAGCATTTTGAGCGAGACGCAAAAGCGGAGTCGTATAAAGGCGAGTCTCCCGAGTAACTAGACGGCATCGATAATGAATGACCGAAGACTGCCTTACTATGATGCACGCTCAGAAATAGCAGAGAAATTGTTTACTGGACAATTTGTGAGCATGAGCTTTGAAGGTTTGACCTTTGATGGTGTGACCTTTGAATGCATGACCTTTAAATGCGTGACTTTTGAAGGTGTGACCTTTAAAGGTGTGATCGTTGGTGGTGTGACCTTTGATGGTGTGACCTTTGAAGGTGTGACCTTTGGGTGTGTGACCTTTGAATGCGTGACCCTTGAAGGTGTGACCTTTGGACGTGTGACCTTTGTGATCAGTGAACTGTCAGATTGTAACTCATCAGTGCACTTTGTTTTGGATGGTTTCTCGTCATGTTTTCAAAGACAGAGGGATACGACTAAAACAAACGGAACAAGTTGGCATCAATAAAGAAGAAGACAGAAAAAGGAGAAGAGGGTAAAAAGAAAATCTACCCTTCGTGAGAAAATAAAGAACTTCTATTTATTTGTCTTTGTAGCATCTGGTTCAGCGATCCGGTTCCTTCTTATCAAAAGCTAAGGGGACGGAACAAGCGTTTGTTGCTAAAAAAAACAAAACATCGCTGTTCCTTTTCCCTCCTTTCTTTAAGATATTTAAGGGATTTGGGCGACGGGGGCTTATAAGTATACTTTACCTCATTAGTATGTCTGTAGTTTGAATAGAATCGCATAATTATTTCAACAAGATCTGGAATAAGTCCATCAACCGCTAATGCTGGTTTTGTAATGTATAAGAACAGCTATTCAATCCCAGCGACAGTTAATGAGCTTTTGCTCCGAGCGTGCCCACAAATCACACACAAAAAAGTCCCCGTGTAATATTTTCATGTTCAATTAAATTCTAATCAAGGGTGTAGAGTTACAACCCACAGAGGAAACCCATACTCCCGCTCTGAGGGGCCGTGCACCGGTCTTGGAGCGCTCTGTCTCGACCGGTGATTGGGGGCTGAGCTCCCCCGCTCAGGCCGGCTCACATTCGGTGTGAACTCCACGGCTTTGCGCCCAGCAACTCCACGATCTACAGGTGTGCCTTTCCACTCAGTACCTACTGTACTCCCCCAACAACAACACACACACACACACACACTGAATCACAAGTGAAGGAGAGAAGAAAAACGGACAGGCAGCCCCAGGGCAATCTCCTCGTCATTTCTGGAGCTAATTGCGCCCATTCGTAATCCGATTTTACTCATATTTCTTCGGTCTATTCACCCCTTACTCTGATCCGCTTTAACCGCCAGTAATCCCACCCGTGCCCTAGACCAAATGCGACCCAGGCGAGTAACCGCTCCAAACAACAGAGGGCAAAAAAGAAGAAGAAGAAAAAGAAAAAAAAAGAACACCACAAATTTTCACCTTTTCATCAGTAGCAATCACTCTGATCGCGCATACCTGTCAAAATATAAACATTCTGTTTAGTGGGGTATACTATTGAGTTTGAATTCTAAAGATTAGTGCGGTCGACGGAGCAAAGCTTCGACAAGAGGAGCTCAATGCATGAACTAAATGCTCCTGGTGCTTCGAGAGAGTTTTTCAGAATGCCGGATTTTTTTTGGATTTTTTTTTTGCCCACACGTCAGAGGTAATAACAGTTTTGGCATATCAAGCTATTCATCAGGTTAGGTGACACAATGGCCGGTTTGAATGGGCGCGATTTCTGTCTAATTATCACTGATTTAAGTGATCGATCTTCGTCTTGGGCCTTGCTTGTCACAGAGTCCTTGGCAGCTGGCGTTTCTTGTCCGCTCGTTTGGGTGCAAAATTGAACACAAAAACACACATTTGTATTCCTCACTGAAAAAAAACCTAAATAGAATGAGACTAAAACAAAGCAACACATATTAACTACCATTAGGTTTTGATAATATTAATTCCAAGTTGTATACTGAACATTTTTCATACTCCATAAACGCGCCAGAAGCACTTTTTACAGGTAATTTGAGGCAACCAAAATGCAATGTGTGCAACAAGAAACACTTTGGCTGCAAACGAGACACGTTTTCTTAACCGTGTCACAAACTTCTCAAGATAAATGTGTGAATTTATTTCTAAGTCGTCTTTGATGTTGTAATTATTATTATTGTTTTAACATTTTCACCTTCCTATTTGTCGTCTTGGAAATGGCGTGGAACTGGTCTGTACACTGGGTTTTATAACATGGGAAGCGTTGCTTGAAAAGTTATGGTTAGGACTGACAGTTTCCACGTAGTTTAAACAGTTTTTCGTTCACAGTAAACGTTTATGCGGTGCATGACTTATTAAATTACCAGTGTACTACCAGAACTAATCGACACCAAGTATACGGTATAATCTATTTTTTAATGATATAAATGATTGCCATCAAATTTTGGTCGGTGAATTACACGAATTCACTTATTATATTCTTAAACATATTCTACGATTCAGTTTTGCAGGGAATATATTTTTTATGATTATGATTATGAGCAGCCCGTAATCAAAAGTGGGATTGACTGTTTCACTTTTACTAAAATAAAATGGAATTATGTGTCCCAACCATTTGGTTCCATCAGTGGAGGAAAGTCAAAGGCTAAGAACGTGTACAGGCAGGAACATTGTCCAAGTTATGGTCCCACAATTCGACACTGAAACTAATTTACAAAAGTGAAGCTTATTTTCTTAAAAGCACAACTATGTTTTTTAAATTTTTTGATTTGAATTGCCGTGTAAGATTGAGTTTCCCTTGGTTTACGCTGCATGCTTCGTGAGTTTGTCTTCCCATGTTATTGTTAATTACAAACCAAAACATGTAAGAAATAAGTAATTAGTATACACGCGTTAGTTACACGAAGCTGTCGGTATTAATTATCTGATATTTTATTTTTGGTTTTAATACTCATTGTGCATTAGACGGTAACACAACACGCTGCATCTGCTCTCGACGTCCATCAAATCCACTCCCATTATTCCTCAAATCCCCTCGCCATTCAATCGACGACACACAAAAAAAACCTCAAAAATTCTTCCACATCTCCATTCCTCCACGATCGCCCCTCTCCAAACGTTAACCCTCTTTCGGCTCACCCTAACTCGCGTTCATTGCCCGCAATAGTTCCCTCTTCTGCAGCCACCATCGCAAGTTCACGACCCCGGAGCCCTCAAAAGAGACCCACCTAATCCTTTGTTATTCCTCTCCACACACCTCTATAGTACATACGTGTTGTTATAAGACTAACGCTGGCTTAATACCCTTTTTCAGTGCTCCTTTATTTGGGATAATACCCTGTACCTTCGCCTCCTGGCAATACGCATAACCCACCGTGTGGCGGACACCTCACCTGGGAACAATGCCATTGTCTCTTCTGATGGAGGAGTTGGGGGGGGGGGTGGGTACTAGACCTGTAGTACGGACACCATATAACTGACTCATTCCAGTCTTACCTTATTAGACTTCAACAGTTAGTTGTCTACGGCTGTTGTATGAGTCAAAAAAAGTGTCTAGTTGCAGCTCTGTCCTTCCAAGCAACAATTGATGACTTCATGAATATAAATTTATAATGAAACAACTAAGCTAGTTGATTTGTAATCATCTCATGATTTGTACTAAGACTTCATACGCACCACCGTCGTCAATGGATGTAAATCTCGCTTCCTGTGCAAGCCGGAAGTTCAAGTGAAAAAATGTGTTATTGTGAAGCTTTAGTTTGGTCATAATGACAGCCGACTGAGGATAACATAATGATGGTATTAAATACTTCCAAAATATGTTTGAAAGTTGCATCAGAGAAAAGAATATTAGTAATTACCCACACCCCAATGTGTGTATAGCGCTGTGTACTCATTTACCCGAATAATTCCTGAAATGATCCAACAACCTGGAGA
>CM021545.1:1997804-2011354 GCA_010994315.2 Pisaster ochraceus | reverse complement strand
AGGATTGGGAAAATGACGACGCCGTGGAATTTCAGTTTATGTTTATGCATCACCACTAAAATCATTCCTCTGCAATGTCACAGCCTCCAGGAGTTTTGCCACTCCTTTTTGGCAAAAGTTATGGTGGCATTTTCTGCAAATAATAACAAATAACATTGATGATAATAATAATTATAATAGTAATAGTTTATTATTTTCTACAAAATGCTATCAATTTACTCAAGTTACTGAAAAGAACTTTAAATGGAATGATGGTTAACAGTTCTAAAGTGTATTAAATCCTATTTACATGTCACTTGAAAATGTTTAGCTTCCAACGTAAAAACAAACGGCTGTCATTGTGCCAGTAGATACCGTTCAACTTTGTTGCGCCCCCCCCCCACATGCTAATAGGGTTAGCAGAAAAGAGACTGCCCATCAGTATACAAACGGTAGTCAGTGTTAGCTTAATGGGGTATATATTTTCCCCTCCCAGCCTCGTTGTGGATATGAAAATTTGAATTGAAGAAAACAAAACTAGTGATACTGATGATTTTTTCATTCTTTTGCGTATTGTATTTCCTTGGGTAAACATCAATAGCGCCACCAACGTTGACTTTGGAAGTTAAAATATGAAGGAACGTTATCGAGCAGAGTTCCACCTTGAGTGTACAGAGTTGATTTTATCTTCTCTCTCCCTTTCTTTAACGTTTCTTGCAGAGTTTAATCGTCTTACCTGCCTACATCTCATCATGGCTAGTCTGTCCCCCGCCTCCTCCCCGCCCGGTGATGACGCGTTTTGTCAGACATAGCGCGTCTTACCTGGATTTCCTGCCGTCTAAAGTGCTGACAGGTCGGCGTACCTAGCCCGCTGAGAGAGCGAATGGCTTGACGCTCCTACGGCCCGGGACAGATTTCTAAAAAAGAATACCAGCCGAAGAGTACACATTGAACAAATCAGGTATTTATGGAACAAAGATATTTGGCAGTGTTTGAACCCGTGCCCCCTTACTTATAGTAAGGAAACTGGGTCTTACCGGGACCGCTACATACACGTGGGTTTCAGTTTTGTCCTGCGTTTTGTGGGGGGGCTTTTCCGGGTGAGGGACTGATGTTTATCAGAAAGTCTTTCATATTTCTTTAATTTACCTTCGCCACTGGATGCAACTGTACACCCTTTTGATGAAACCAAGATTCAACGTGACTTAGAGAGATAAGTTTTTTCCAAATTTGTTTCACATCTGATGTATATAACGTAAAAAATAAACCATATTAAAATGCTTGGATGGAAATATTATTATTGCAATCTTAGTTCGAACTCAAAACCTATTCGTCGGTTCGTACTGAGCCGGTATCGCTGAAATATACAAGGGATAATAACGTTAATTATTTTTGACAAAACCCGATGGGCTACGTTTTCGAGACAATTTACGAGGTTCGTTTTCAGAATAAACTGTAGTGCACCCAGTTAAAATAAGAAATAATATAAATACCTAAATAAAAAAAACTGTATGCAATGTCGACAAAAGTCGTCCCTCGTTAGTTCCAATACCAGAGCCACATTTTTTTTTCCAAAGAATATATTTTTCTGGATTGGGTCTCGACGTTTCACGCACTGTCCTCTGTTGGTCTTCGACACATGGTGCATTGTTCATGATTCAACTCATCACTGGTTCGTTCTAGACAACTCAACCCCGGTTCGTTCTAGACAACTCAACTCAGGTTTTTCTGAACAACCCAACCCTGGTTCGTTCTAGACAACTCAACTCTAGTTCGTTCTAGACAACACAGCCCTGGTTCGTTTTAGTCAACTCAACCCTCGTTCATTCTAAACAGCTTACCTCTCACTGGTTATTTCTAGAGCTAGCTCTTCTTGCAAGAGGCAATTACACATTTTGATCTTCATGGAAACTGAGTACAGTCTTCGAGAACCTAATTCGACCTGGATTTGTCTGTGAACCATGACCTCTTTTAGGTAAATCTATAAATCCCTTTCCATTTTCTCTGAGTATTCTGGGCAAGTCATAATCATAAACCTCAAGAGACAACACACCCAGACGGCCACCTACCAGCTCCACCCTCTTCTGTCACCAGAAGTCAGTTGCTCTCTTAACCGTACGCAGCGCTCTCTTCAAATCTTACTCCACTCCACACGGTCTTGAAGGGCGGTAGGGTTTCATACCCTCTTAAAAGTGATAACTCCAAAGTGGCCCACCCATTGGCCCCCTCCTCCTTCCTCTTTCGACAAAAGTTGTGAAATTGTTCTTCCGGACGCAGGGCTTGGTGGCATGACTCACCAAGGGTGACCAAGAGTGGGAGAGTACCGGGTCGGGAAATCCCCCGTCAGGTCCCCTTAGACCGGGCCCCCATCACTGCCATACTGGATGCCATCTTTAAACCTGACAACAATGCTAACCTAATCCCCCTTCAAGATCACATTGGTATTATCTTCTTTTACCCCTGGCCACGCCAACAATAAAGACAGCCCCCCCCCCCACTATGACCTCATTCGGAAAGTGATCCCCTATTTATTGAAGACGCTGCGCTCTGCCCTTCGCGTGCGTAATTATGCCACCTGCACGTAGCCTTTGCTAATTGGGTTACGACAATTTGCTAATGAGCGGCATTGCTCATCCCTTTCGCAATTTACTGTGTCAATTGATTGCACTTCTACCGGGAGCAGGCCTCCACCTGCGGAAGCTACAGATATTTTTGGACAGCCAACATTGTAGCTGCACTTTTGTCTTGCACAAGGCATTGTAAGATACAGGATCATATCAGAATTTAGAGAATAGCTTTGTGCAATTATTGTTGTGTTTGACAAATTTCAGTTCTTCGTGTTTCCGAATGGTTTTCACTCCAATTGTCTTAACGGGGAAAAGTCAATCAAGCGAGCAAGCAAACAAACAAACAAACCGACAAGGGTAAACCCAAGAGCGTGGCAGTCTCCAGTGTGTGGACTTGCTAGATCCAGAAGCAGTCGAGAATACGCTTCAGTATGAAGCATACGTATACAAAATAACAAATACATAAATAAACAAATTTAAACAAATTTAAAGAAACAAATTTAAAGAAAAGTGACATAGCCACTTTACCTACAATAAGTAGCACTTGGAACTTGAATGAACAAACTACCCTTTAAATAAGTTTGCCTAAATTGCTTCTTTTTTTTGGGGGGGGGGTGAATAAACCAATTAGTTTGGATCTTGCTTTTCCAGAACGCAATGTACTTAAACAGAGAAAAATTTCATTATTTAACTCGCCATTGATCGGTTGAACTTTCATGTATGTTGGGGTCACACAAAGTTCAGAAACTGGTCTTTAACAATAATCGATGCTTCACATGGGCTTAATTAGGAAATCGGAAACAGCTTACACGTTTGTTGATCTGAAAGGTTTCTTCGTGTTTGGTTTTTGGTCTCTTGGGGGATCTTTTCTTCTTCTGTTTCTTTTTCTCTAACTAGGAGAGAAATTTACTTTAAGAGCGCAGTTTTAACCCCCAAAGATTCAGTTCTAGCTCTTACGGCGGCCTACTAAAAAATAGCCCGTCTGCATTCAAGAAAAAAGTGCCGACAAATCACGAACTGTTATTCGCTGTGTTTTTGTCGATAACATGACTTTTTACATCGTTGACATTACGTGGTTTTGGTCATACGATATGTTTATTGAAAACGGGAGGATGTGAATGAATGTTCACGTTAAAAAAAAAACCATTGAAAACCTTTGGAAAAACCCATCTCCAAACAGAAACTCGAAGGTATGTTTTTCATTAATCGCAAACTTGATATAAAATCATGATGTCGTGTGGAGATGACGAGGGGCAATTGCATTTACAATCTGTACCTGTTTCTGCGATCAAAAGCAGCAGTTCGGATAAATACACAAACCTACTTTGCCAAAATTAAATGTCACACACCACACACACACACACACACACCCGGGGGAGAGAAAAATGGTGGGTTAGTCCCACTGCGTATTGAAGCGGTGCGTGCACGGTATGTACCGCCGGAGGCCGGTGCTGGGCTGGGCTCGAGGGGGCACCCCGCGGTCGGCTAACGGGGGAGGGCACAGTTTGATCACGGTTAAACTATTCCGGCACGTCGATGGCGTTAAGTTGAACCGTATTTCCGTGACTTGGGTTTAGATGAGTGAGTTGAGCAAGCTTTTTTTATGATTTTGTTTTCTTGATGAAATTAAGTTTAATCGCTGACAGGTTTCTCCGAATGAGTTTGAAATTTCGTCTTTGAAATACCTATCCGTTGACACGATGGTCCAAACGGCAAGGGGTTAAACGGCACACGTAGACCATTCTGGATCGCTTTCCGTTCGATGAGAAGGGAAACATAAGAATATAATCCATCGGTTTGTGAACATTGTAAATGGGATGCTATTCTTGTAAAAGATTACAGTAATACATTGTATTCGTACAGTCATGTTTTATCCACTCGCGACCTCTGGCAGAAATTGTTATAGCGGCAATCAATTCGACAAAAACTACTCCAGTGTTGGCGATCTTTGGCTCGTCAGCCAGCTCTGTGGGTACAGAGTCCGTTCCAGTCTCTTGAAATTGTCGTCCCAGGTTGCTTTGAGTTGTCTACGAGACCATTTCCCAGCCGTTTAGATTGCTTATCTCCTAAAAGCACTTCCCCTGGCCACATGTCCCCAGAATGTGGAGCTTCCTCCAGCAGACAGCATGAGAGGATTTGTGGGTAGGATCTCTCCTGACGTGGATGCCTTGGTTCATTCTGTCTGGCTGAAACTTTGTTAAATACATATACACTGCAATAACTGGGGTGTTCAAATTATGGGTGTCGTAACATTATAAATACCCGAGATTGAATCGAAAATAACATCAACTAGTATTAAAATAACACCAATGTAATTGTGTCGGCAGAAATTAGTGTTATTTTAACACCCTATGTTGTAAACATGATTCTACATGTAAATATACCCGTGGTGTCCATTTTAACACCCCAGTTTTTGCAGTGGTGTTCATGAGCATCATAAATACTGCTCAACACTCATTCAATGTCACCATTGCATTATTGTATTTGTTTGGTTAATTAAAAAGTCGATTATTTAGTTTGTTCAGTTTCAGACTGAAGTTTGTTTCTTTGTATTACGCGTTTGGGCCCCTCTTGGTGGAAATGTGCATTCTACAAATCAACGACACCATATAATTATTAATATAGTACATTTTTCATAAAAAGTTTAATGCGAAGCAAAATGCGTTTAGTTTGCGTCTTTACATATTCATTTTTAAGACTCTCATTGTCTACTATCAATAATATATATTTTGCATTTGCAGTTTTATTTTCATTCATTAATCACATACCATTGATATTTGCAGTAAATATGTCTTTATAAAAAAACAGCGGATTGTTTTGTGGGACTTTTTCAAAAGCCAATCGTGTATCGAGATGTTCTCTTTCCTGTTGATTGCTTCAAAGAATCTGAATAATTGTATTCTACCGTAAACAAATTATGTAAAATATTTGTTTATTGTCTTCAGTTTGCGGCTTTTGAATGTCATCTCATGTTTGATATATATAAATCCGGGGAGTAAAACAGAAAGGCTCGTCTCGGATCCATCAAGCGGGGACTAGTGCCGTCTTTTCCCCCGCGCAGTCCCGGCTAGATCTCCGCTCATCGCATCCCCCCGGTGCTAGCCTCTCTCACTTATCATGTATTACACCCAACACTCGAACACAATCCATATTTTCCACAGCCCTAAAGAAGTTCAAGGTGAAAAGTCCGTGGTTCACACCGAGGCTGTCGTCACTTCAGCCCTACCGTGAAATCCGCGCAAAGGACCGGGCCGGCCTTTCCAAATCCCCCCACTGCGTGGTCGCAGCTCCGTGCGGCTTACCGGTAAAACTTCCAAGTGGGTAGACCGTCAATTTTCTCCTTACAAGCTCTCCATGGGGCCCCTGAAGGTGATTTGGAATCTGATGTCTCACAATAAAGTATCGCATGAGCTCAACCATAAAATCCCACCGAAAGAAGATTGTCTAGTTGGTATACATACCGCAGCTGGATTTGGTGATTCGAAAGGTCAATTTCACAGGGCCGCGCTAAGCGATTTCCTTGCTATTAAATCAAAATCTTTGCGGGGAAAAGTCACATTCACTACAGTACATTAACTACCCTGATTTACAGAGCTAGTAAGCACACTTAATTAGCTTAGCACATGGAAATCCTGCTTATCACATGAAAATCCTGCCAATGCATTTTAATTGTGGGCTTGAGATTGGTCCCTGATGTTTAGCTTACGTTGTCCTTCTTCTTGGCAGTTTATTCTGTTTTATTGATGCATTTTTTCCTGACAACAACAAATCTGGGTCCTTATTAGATGGTTTTGGTTTCTATACATGAAAAAGCCGTTGAGAAAACTTCCTTTGAAATGTGTATTTTGTGTAAAAAATAAAAATGCTATAACTACAACGGTAAATAAAACTAATACACTGAAATGGCTTCTGAGAACTGCGCATACAGGCAGTGGCATGGTGCCTTATATGTACTATGATCACAAGTGTAATGATTTCCTACAGGCAATACAAGGAGCAAGACGAAAATATGGCATCTGATCGATGGCGATCTATTTTGCAGGTGGATGCGCAGTAAATTTTTGTTGCACTTTCTTGTCACTTGGAAGTTTCTCAGACGTCGGCAATTCTCGTGACAAGACAGCAAAAACTGTATTACACAAAGTTAAGCTGACTTAAACATTGTAAATATTGTTTTATGTCAAACCGATCATAAATACACATCTTTTATTTGAACTATTGTTGTTTTGTTAAAGAAATAATATCTTTTTCAAGCCCTCGGTAAAACCTCTGAGAGAATGGGCGAGTGAAATTTGATTTTGTATCTGTCAGTCTTTTAAAATTTTAGGTATGACAAAATAGAGCAGTTGTTTTATCAAAACAAATTCTGTGCGAAATTTAAAGCTCTGCATTGTGTAGGAAATTATTAAGGTTCAGTCAGGTAGCAGTCATATTAGATAAAAATCTTTTGGGAAGAAGTGGTGGCTCTTTAAAAGGAATTGTGGTTGATGAAATTTTAGTCTCAAGGTTTAGAAGGGTAGGTTTTTTGATAGAGAAATTGTAATGATTGTGGGTCATACCAGTTTTAGAAGACAAACTGGTGGTAACTCCACACAGATTGTCTACCTCAAATCTGAATTCATTTTTTTCCTCATCTTATAGCTGTGAGTTAACAGAACACACACAAAGCTGTTCAACGTGTTGTCCGGAAGTAATAGCTTTTTTTTCTCTTCATCTTCTCCTTCTTTTTAAAATTCCACCCCCAGGTTTAAGAAAAATACCCGTCTGCCAATTTCCTTTCACAGTCTTTTTCGATCCCCGTCGTCGGTTACCACACACCGCGTCGATGACACGGAGAAATAACCCCCCGTTTCACCCGCAGTCTGCACTCGCCATTTACTTGCCCCGGTATGTTCTAGCCCCCCTTCCACACATTTCCGCGGTGTTGAAAAGCAGAGTGGAGCCGTAGAACAAACACGGATCTCTCCACTAACATTTAGACAAACCGGCCCCTTGTACTTTCCACCCTCGCCCTTTGACATTGTTTTCCTTCGACGGAGTTTTTTTTTTTCTTTCTTTCTTCCCCTCTCTCTGAACGTGAGTAAAATAAACGAAAAAAAAGGGACCCTTTTTTTCTTGCAGCATGGTTCTGCAATTGCTCGAATACACAGCTGCTTTGAAAAATAGCAAACAGCCACAGCGGCGACCAACAGTTACAGAGGGGGAAAAAATAAGGGTAGAATAGAAGAAACACAATACGCGAAAGTAAGACATTGGTTGGGCGAAGACTGAAGGGATTTTTCAGCAGCGAGCAGCTGGGTTTGCATCCCACGGGCTAAATGCACCCAATCCCAGCCAAACACTAATAACAGGTTTTTCGCTTGAGTCTTCATCGAACGGCAGGTTACATTACATATTGGCAACGACTTCCCCGGCCCAGGGCGGTTAGAAGAGGGAGATGTACAGAGGCCAAGAAATGACAGTAAAGACTTGCAAGTCTGTCTGCCGTTTTATTTTTACAATGTTCCTTAATAATTATTCTTTGAATAAATACCGGTACATTGGGTAACTTTCTAGATAGACTAGCGGTACTTTCTAGTCTAGCTCCCTGTTTGTAACGTACGGGTTACAAGGCTGATTGTCAGACTCAACAAGCCAGAGACTAGACTAAATCGTTTCAAATCTCTCTTTTTTCTTTTTTTCTATTTTATGGGTAGTAATTTGTATGAGTGAAACTCAAAATATTTATGCATCAATAACGGTCATTAAAAATATTACTTACTACGTTTTTTTATTTTTCTAAGGGAAACTTTTTGGGGGAAATCACACCATGAACTGTTTTGTTTTAAGGACAAATCTGTTGGACTCTCCTTACAAGAATTGATGGTCTCAACTGAAACCAAAATGTCATGTCGGGTCTGTTCTGAACCAAACTTTCGATGGACACTTAAAATGCTCAGCTGGATTGTAGCTAAGTTGTGTCAGTGTTGGATATCGATAGACTCGCTGCATGGAGAGACAAGCTTTCTTCTTGTTCAAGTTGCTGCTGTAGCACAACCCGTTGTGCAGTCTAGTCTGGCACCCTTTTGCGCACATGAGTTTTGGGGAACCGGAAGCTTCTAATCCCAAGTTGTTTCAACTGTCTCAATGCCAGCACTGGGCTGTGTCTGCCGTGTACGCCCTCTATGTCAGCTGTGGCCATTGAGTATCAATACCATCATAACAATCCTGTGCGGCAAAACTAACCATGTTAACCAATGGGATGGCTGGAATTTGCCACACAGTTAAGATGGCAGCGCGCACAAATCACCTCAAAGCACATGCACACAAACAACTACCCACGCGTTATTCGAGTTCTGTTGTCAATGTTTAGAACACACATGGCCCTCTATCGCTGAAAATGCTACAGATATGTTTTTGTAAAGTGCCCAATTCTTCGGTTGCCTTAAATACGTTACACACGTGTACAGCTCATGTTCGGCAGGAGCTAATAAATTGTTACTTTATAGAGTAATATTTAGCACAGGGAGCGCCCCATGGTCCTGTGTTCCACCGTATCAGTTCGGATAACAAAACAAACAAAACCTATAAAGCTGTCCCCTTACAATAACCATTGTCTGTTTCTCTGTGTGAAGTTAATGGTATATCACTTTTACTTGTAAAGGAACCCGACTATACTCGTTCCCCAGCCTCGTTACAGTTGACTGTGTACTCCTATGAACGAGTAACTCGAAGCCTGCAACTTATTGATGATTGACGTGTTGAAATAACATCGTGTCTTCTAAGATTGTTGTTTATCTGCGGACCATGGCCGCTCAGGGACACCGTAGCACCGCCAGCCCGCTTTATTACAATATATTCCTAAGTCCACAGTCAAAGCCAAACTCATCTGGTAATCTTCGCCGCCCGAGCAATACATCTGCCTCGGCTTCGTCGCGATGAGCTCGAAGTAAATTAAGCAGAGCCGGGGATCAAAAACAAAAACCCATCCAGGTCATTTTGGAATGAGCCGAGGAGGTTGGCAAATTGAGGAGTTGAATTTTAATGGAATTTAAGAAGAGGGACTTTCCACTCGGCTACAGCAAGACAAGTCCTGAGCTTTTAGTTAAACCTGTGTTTTATTCCATGGGAAGAACTTGTGAATGCTGAGGCAATAAATTGTGTACAGAGAGGACCGCCGCATTAACTTGCGCTACGTTTTCATTGCCATTTGAAACTTTACATGTCCATTACTTGTTTTGTCCCCAAAACATGCTTTATGTTACGAGCAGCTTGTAAACGTCACTGATGACGTCACTCTTAAGTGTCTATTATTTTCGTTAAAGGGGGCAACGTTTTACAATATTTTTAAACAAAAAAAACGAAGATTTGTGTCCAATTTCCAGGCCCGACGTTATAAACAAAACAAAACACCTGTCTCTAAGTGATACGACCGAATGTAGAAGGATGGGAAGCTTTGGGGTTGCCGGAGGAAGATGAGATTCATAAACAGAATCACAACAAGAGAAGAAAACAACAGGAAACGAGAAATAGATACTGCACGATTCATGGTTAGCTGGTAACCTGTTTCTGCTAAGCAGGAGTGTTCATAAGCTTAGCAAAATAACCCCAGTACTTTCCTTTTTGTAACACTTGATGTCATGCAACTCTTACCTTTAACTGTGAAATGCAAAATGATCTCACCCAATTTGTCATTTTGTTAATCGTTGGCTTGAAGCAAGTGTGAACAAAGTCTTTTGACGATCAGCTACTAGTAGCTATTTTAGGTTCTGTGCGTTATTTTTTATCAAGGTTTACAAGGGTTAAAGTTCTATGACTAAACCAATTTCAATCAATTGTAATCATATTGAGGCAAGGTTGACAACTGGCTGGTCTCTTGTGTGAAATGCAGAACTGGTATTCTCTACTGCCTTGGAACACGTGGAACGCGACCAGGGTGATGGTGCAGAATAGCTCTATACAATCATTCTAATCTAGGTGGCTTTTTTTACCAAACCTCAGTCTCGGCTCCGGCTTCGGCTAAGGCTCTGGCTACGTCTCTGGCTCTATCTCCGGAATCCATTTGATGCTGAAGTACCGGGTTAAACGTACACAGCTCCTTAATTGATGACGGGGGCCAAGCCGGAGCCCCACCCAATACGGATCCTTAGTCCACACGGCAAAAAGTAGCGTGTTAAATTGAAGATCTTGATATAATAATAACAATAATAATAGTGGCTTCTTATATAGTGCTCATATCCGTCACTCAGTGACGCTGAAGGCGCTTCAACATTAATTTCCTGCAAGGTATTGGGGGCTACGTTTGAAGTATGAGACCTACTCCTTTACATAACCACATGTAATGGTTTACAAGGTGCTGTGGCGCAATATGCAGCCAATATCTATACCGACACGGTGTTATCTATCCCCATTAATATATCGTTGGTGAAATTACCATCGTGTCAGTGTTGTCGCATATAGATACCAAAATAATCAACTAAACACCTAGGTTTTTGCAGTGCAAGTCTAGGTTTGGAAAAAAAATCTCTTCAGATAAAGAGTCCTTAATCCACTGGTAACAAAATATTTTAACGTACATGCCATTGCAGAAACCGAAAACCAGCGAGATCCTGCCATAAAGCGCGCCCCCACCGTACAGTGCACTCAGCGGATAATGAACCCTTTAATTACTTCGATTACAGCCTGAGGATTTGTGAGAGCTTAAGAGCTAGGGATCGATGTATCCATTTCTTGCTTATTGGATGTACCAGAAGAAGTGGATCTGGAGTCATAATCCAACATACAGTTCATGTCACTAATAGTAAGTTCTCACACGTTTCACTGCAGAGAGAGTGAAAATAGCACCATTTAGATGAAGCGACTGTTTCCCCCGAGTGGTTTACCGCTTTCTTAACTTGTAATCCTCGATTTACTCGAAAATGGCTGGTGATCAGCTTGAGGAATTGGGCCTGTGTGAAGCTGTTAATAAGTCTGTCTCGATGGTGCGAGCCAGTTAAAGCAAGGTTTGTAGCTGCAAGTTTCTGGCATTGCTTTGTCCGTTTCGTGTCTAATGCTGTGTCTTCTCTCTTGCAAGTCAAAATAGTCGAATCCAAAGTTGGAGGTCTGGCTAGAGCAGCGTCTGTTTGTTTGTTTGTTTGTTTGTTTTTTCCCTTCTCGTGAAGCTTGTGAAGCTACCAGTCTTAGTCTACGCAGTCTTTGACACAGCTAGTCTGTCACTTTGGTCTGGATACCCACCTCACAACATTAACAGGCTGTGTCCACGTCACCGATCTTCCATTACCTACTGGAAAGCCAGGTCAGGCCTAGGCGTGTGCAAAGACAGTGAAGTCTTCACGCACAAGCGGCGGCCATTTTGAAACTCCCCCCCCCCCAAAAAAAAACGTTTAAAAAACAAGCATACTCGATACTCAACTGAAAAAAACTGCACTCGAAGCCAAGTCGTCGATACTCAACTGAAACTGTACTCGCATTTATTTGTTCGTTATAAGGATTGCGTACTACACGCAATAATCAAAACGAATGACTGATACTTGGCTTTTACGCCTCATTTTATAGAATGTTGTCAATATTAGTGGGGTATAATGCTTTAGTTTTTGTGATGTTTTCAGTAAATCCCGTAAGAAATCTAAGATATTTTGTCATCTTGGAACCAAAACCTACTATCTAACCCAAAGCTTCGTTACAGTTTGGTGGGAACAATGACTTCATCGCAGTGCAACTAACTCTTGAACAGACGTAATTACAAAAACTCAAACGTGTCTTTTCTACGGAAGCGTATTGCCGCTACATGAATAAAAATATATATCTCTTATCTTGTACGTACACGATATCTTATCTTGTACGTACACGATATCTTATCGTGTACGTACACGATAAGTCCAAACTTATCGTGTACGTACACGATAAGTCCAAACTTATCGTGTACGTACACGATAAGAGAGATATTTTTTTTATTCATGTGGCGGCAATACACTTCTGTACTTTTCTTGTTAGGTTAAAAAAAAACGTTTTCGCATAACGTAACAAAATCGGTGATTTGGCGCACCAGAGACTGATTTCACGATGAGCTATTAAAGCTGTGTATCAATCTTAGTTGCTAAGCAAAATGTGATGTCACAATACACGTCACTATGGTGATATTGACAACTGGGTGCTTTGTGACGTTGAACCCAGGGTTGGAGATAAACATGTTAGTGACCACACGTAAAACGTCTGTGAATTTCGAACGACAGCTAAAAAATAAATAAATAAAAACGAAACACTACACGGGGAGCTGGACATATCTGAAAGATGATTCGGATATGATTCACAGATAACCGTGCTGTCAGGTACATTTCACAGCTGCCGTTGTGGTAAGGTGACCCAACTGCTGCAGCCTTATCAATGAATGACTGATGGCATGTCGTACGAGCACAGTAAGCCCAATTTGTCGAGAATGACTTTGACTTCCTCGCGCGCTAGACGTGGGTCCCGCACTTTTTTTGTCAACTTGTATAAAAAGGAACAACAGTCGGGATGTTTTCTTTTTGTGATGACGTTCATTGCAAATTAATTACGCGGCTTCCTGTATTGATATCCAAATTAAAGGTGGATTTTCGCTGGGGAAAAAATACACCCTAAATCAATTTTTATAATTTATGGTAATCTATTTTTAAACTGTACAGCTTAAGAAAAATTCTTAGAGCCGCGTTCTATTTTTGTAATGCCCTTCAACAATTGTCTATTTCGTTAATATTGTAGCATCAGGAGATCAAGCTGATGGTAATAAAGCTTCTTTTTTTTTCTTTTTTTTAAGAGGGTGCTACCTTTTCTTTAAACTGTTGATCTGCATATGTCTTTTTAATTGGTTTGCTATTTTATATTCTTACCTATGGAATTAGCTAATAAACAAAACTAAAAATGAAATGACAAACAAAATGGAAAGACTTCTACAGCTTTGCGCAACTATTTCACTCTCTATAAGTACGAGTGTAGTAATAGGCATACTTAAAAGTACACTCATCAGTGACACATCCCCATTACCCC
>CM021545.1:1888740-1900849 GCA_010994315.2 Pisaster ochraceus | reverse complement strand
GCGCGACATGGCCCTTACACTCTCTAAAACGGGCCACGCTGATTCCCAACTGGGCACTGCCCATCGGGGACCCTTCTCAGTGAGAATTATGACCCGGCCCCTCATTCGAGTAGACGGTCAACGGGCAGTGCACCGAGCGGGTGGTCCGTGAGCTCCAGACCGCTTCCAGGGCCCACCGACCTACCGATTGAAACCCTCCTATTTTCACCGACAGAAAAAAACCAAAAAAAATGACAGGAATTTGTTACATGAGTCCAATTCCCAGGCCCCACTCCCTAACTGTTGAGGGCAGAGTTTATTTTCCGGCCCCCTTTCTAAGAAGATTCTTTTATCAAATAGTTACTTTTTTTTATGAACGATAAAATAGAAATTCGTGAAACGCATTTATACCTGTACATGATAGGCCTCTTGCAGACCTCTCAAACCAACAAAAAAGCACTCACGAAATTACGTGGAATCTCGTGTTATTTCGTAAGGGCGATCACCTGAAATCGAAAAAAAAGAACTTTAGTCGTTTTGTCCCCCAAAAAAGATATAACGATCATTCACGTTCTTGACAGACGACGACGACGACAAAGCATGTACACAGGACAAAGGAGGGGAGAAGATAAGCTGAGTGAAGAAAAAAATACCAACACACGTTAAACTCATAATCTATGTTAAGTCATCAAATCTCGTTTTCTCGTGTACTTCTCCTCTTACGAAACGCAAACCTATAAACCGTAGCCGGCCCGTCTAAAGCAACGAAGCACGATATCCATCAAACGATGAGCACAAATCATCTGGCTCGTGATGGATAGCCCAGTCTGGTACGTTAGGGGTCACTGAAGGGCCAAAATTATAACTGAACTCGTACCCCCTAAAAGAGGGATGGCACCAGCCCCATTCCCCCAAAAAGACAAACAAACAAACACCCCAACACCCCAACAAACAAACAAACAACCCCCCAAAATAAAATAGACTTTGATCGTTAACATATTAATGACAACCATGCCTCATGAATCCAGCGATGTGCTGGTAACTTACACGTGACTGTCATACAGTAGTAACCTATGCCAACAAGAACAAATTGACTGTTCTTCAACTGTTAACAAGATGGTCGCCACTCAGGCTTGGGTTTCTTCATTCCGTGACCCATCCTACAAGCAGCAAAGCTGTTTACCTCTTCATAGTCCTTTACTTTCTTTCACAGTTCTCTGAATATCTACTACCCGTTTACAAAATTGATGACATGGAATGGTTGACCAGCCTCTTTCTGATGGCTTTTTGGGGGAATGTTTAATGATCTTAGTGCAACCTGATGAATTCGAATCAGCTGATCTGACTTTCAAAATGTTGAAATTGAATTTCTCCTTTCGACTGTTCAGTGCTGATTCAACGCGACGCACTCAAGTCAGTTTCAGACAAAATTGAATTGGCTGGATTTTACTGAATGAATTTTTGTTGCAATTGAACGGGGGGAACTAAATTCAGGTTTACGGAAGATACAAAAGAAATATACTTATGTCGTTTCAATAATGTTGTTTTAGTGTTTCATAATTTTAATATATGCAATTTTAGTGATAGTACAATTCCACCAGAGGTGAATAGCTGCCACATTGCACAATTAAAAGCCATACAACTAACTAATCACTACGATAACTTACCAATACTAGGCTTGTTGGTCACAAGAAATTCATAATAATACAAATAAATATTAGTAAACAAACGAACCAACTTTAAGCTAAGTAAAAACAAAAACTCCATTCATTTGTAAGTTTGTTATTTTGCGTTTATTGTTGTTTTTGATGATGCTGTTTTTGTTTGAGGTTTGTTTATTTTTTGGGGGTGGTTATTTTTTTAGGGAAGCACAAAAGTTCACACCTTATTCCAACATATATATATATATATGTTTTATTCGTATAAAGTTAGCGTATTTTCACATCTTCTGCCTTGATTTCTATTTGATATTTTATACTTGCTGACTCCGGACTTGTTAAATATTGTGGGACCAAAATGGACAACTTGTTTGCGTTTAAGATGTACCTCCATGCTTCAGACGGTCTAATTGGATCGCATGACACCCTCTTAATTCACACAAACTTAATACGCCGAGCGTAAAAAAAAAAATATGTTTGACTATATAGAGTTCCCGTGGAGAGAGCTAACTCACTCTAGATAGCGGGTCCGTGTCTACCAATTACGCCGTCTCACACTGTCAATTTACCCGTCGGTACCGGCCGTGTTGATCCCCCCACCTCTTCACAACAACCTAGGAATGATTACCTTCAATGTTTAATTAGACCAATTGTTGTCAGGTTGTACACAGCGTGGAGAGGCGGCGGGGGTGTTTAACGGTAAGAGACCACTCAAACAGTAGTTAATCTTCTACTATTAACTTGAACATGGGGGGTGGTTGTTCCGTTAAACCTTACGGTGAACAGTTAGGTTATTCACGGGTGGGTTTAAGCGCGGTTTAAGAGGCCCGGACGGAGACAGTGCACTCCGCAGGGTTTTGTACTCAACGAACTAAAGACGGGTAAATTAATAGCCGATTTGATACTGGGAAAGCTGTCCTTCTTTGTGGAGTGTATGTTAATCGGATCAATGCCTTTCCCCTAAGTATTTGTCCAGCCATGAACAAAGATTGTTATAATTGGCTGCCACCGTAGAAGAAGGGTTGTCGGTTTCACCGTTTAAATAGCAAACCATCTTTTTGATTGGAGAGGATAGCGTCTTGATGGCCGTGGTGAAACTAGTCTCGTTACAAGCCGTCGGTTTTCGCCAGTAAGGGTAGTTAGAGTTGGAGCTTCTGTCTCCCCAAGAGCAAAACATCCTGACGACATTGTCGGCCCTTAAAGACGGTCTCCAAGACCGACTTTGGTTTTTGTTTTGGGGCTCATTGTCCCAAGACATAGAGTCCTTAGTAGTAGGAAAAGCAACAAGTCGTTAACCTCGCGCTAAAACGGTGTCAAACGCCATTGTATTTGAAATCCTTACTAGTGCAAAATGTTGTCGACATCCTAAGACACACATTACAAATATACGAGTCTGTATACGTTTGTTGTGTGCAGAAAATGTTTTAGTTCATTCCTGAATTTCGATGATATTCTATAATTTAAAATAAAAGGCATTGAATTGGATTTTTTGTTTTTGACTGACGCAAAAGTTCCTCCGTGGAATGTACAGACACAAATTAATGTTGATATCCATCGATGAGTCGCGTTTCAAATCTCGCCCCTGCAAAGAGTATCCAACGACATTTTAAAGTACGTGAGATTAGAGACTTGTAAATTGTAGACTTGCTTCACTTTCGCAAGGACTATCTATTAGATAATTAGTTCATCATAAAACTTAATTAATTCTTGGCACCCGCTCTTTAATCTAGAAAAATAGATGTTGCAGTAAGAATATGGACTTATTGACTCATTATTTCTGATAACCACAGGCCTTCATATTTTGTATTGAAGACTTAGTTTTGCAGAAACCATACTTACCTACTTGGAACTAAGCTCGTAGTGTAAGTGTGCTCAATAACTCCTCGATACTTGTTATTTGCACAAGGAACCTCTTCAGAAATTGATTTCACTAATTACTGGGTCGGGAACTAAGAGAAGCGTAGAATATATTTAATTAGAAAATGCATTTGCGGAACAACAGATCAAATTCAATTGAAAAAAAAAAAAGTTAACTTGGCTGTAGGGCCAGCACCAATTAGTCCCGTAACAAGCGATGGCAGCCATTTTGGAAAGTGTTGAAACTGTTTGTTTCTACTGTATTCTCAAAATGCACATTTTGCGATTGCCCTATAGCCAAATATCTTTCTCATGGCGTACTTCTGCTGTGTGGCAAATTCCTTGCTTGTATCAAGGCACAGTTCCCCCAAATATTTTCCCTACAATCTGCATCCTATTCACTTTAAATTGAAACTTCTTGACAACTTTAGGAACGAATAGACTCTCTTTTTTATGATTTGTTTTTGTGGGGGGAGTTATCGATATTATTTATATCTATTTTTGAATACAATCCCTCAGTAAAATTGATCGATTGTGCAATCTCTTTGTCATTATGTTTCATGAACACTGGTGTGAATAATGTGCAATCTCTACTTTTTCAATCCCGATAACTGACTTCAATGGTCGAGTATAAATTCATACATATTTAAGACATAAACGCAGAGTCCAATAGCACATGACTTTGTGTTATAACATTCCCACCCTCTCCGGAGTTTGGTTTTCACTTGACCTTTTGAACCCTTGAACAACGTTACATTAGGCTACCCCTCATCCGCTCAGGCCAGAAAGGACTTCTAAGACCTAGAAGAGGCCAAGTCACCTCAGAGCAAAAAGGAAATTATACCCCACTTCCTGCTCTGCTGCTGAGCCGACATCCAATGGGGAAAAAAACTCCTCGTTCAAAAGAACAAGAACATTTCTCTCTTAACCAGAAAATGACTTTATCTTTGGTTTTTTTATCTAATCAATAATAAACATTTCGTTCACATACCAAACTGCTGACTATTAAAAAAGAAAAAAGGTTTGTTTACGATCCCCCAAAAATAAACGAATCCTTTTCTGACGTTGATGGCGCGCTTTTACTTATGTTGTATGTGTGCGTTACACGAACAGCTGTCAGCAGATGGTCCCAGTTCAATGAACAAACTAGGCTGCATAAAAAAACGATTCACCATTTAGAGTTAACGAAATGAATTTATCTAAAACAATTCTGTCACACTTTACAGCCTTTTTATGAATTTGGATGTCCACTATTGGGGATGAAAGTCATAAACCTAATTTTGATTGGATTAAATAGTTAATTTTTGTATATTAGAATGCAAAAGGAAAACTCGGTGTACTACAAAATGCTGCCAGGAAAGCCGTGACATTTAAAAAAAATCACACCTTACTCAAACTACAACAAAAAATAATACTGATGAAACAAGATGAATTTAATTGTAATGTTGGTAATGACATGTGTTTTAGTTCATGTCCAAATGTTTCTTTATATCCATGAAAATGTGGTCGGCAGTTTTTTTTCTTTTGACTTATTGACACAAACAAACTCAAACAGAAACCATCGTTAAGAAAATGAAGATGACGTGTTTTTGTTGTTGTTTTTGTTTCTTTGTTGGACAAGGACGAGCTTTTGTCATCATGGTAAAAAAAAGGGGGAATTTGACCTTTCTTTTAAAAAATGACATTACCTGAAGTGACGAGTTGGTTTTCATACAGTCGGAACCAGACAATACCTTAGTTTAACCGTTTAAAATGTTGGCCTTAGACATTGTGAGTGAAGCCCACAACATGTCGGCAAATAGGCCGTGGTTTCGGTTGGGGCTGACGGTCGCATTTTTCACAGAATTGTGGGTGAGAACAATTGCCGTGTACAATTTTGAACAGTCGTAGAGACCTACAATTGAGTTCTCTACCTTGACAAGGAGATACGTTTTAACATTCCTTCAACAGCGATTAAGTTCCCACTTCAAAATGTAAAAGTCCGTGAACAAAACCGAAAATTAAGTTCTACATGAAGGTACAATGACTGTGTTTCTTCCTGCCTGTGTTGCGTTGAAAGTATTTTGGTCGGTCACTTAAAATGCTGAGTCTATGATTACTCGATTTCTAACTTTATGATCGAAAAAGCAAATGAACGATTTGTATGTGACTGTTAACCCTTTAGTCCCGCGGGATAGGGGTGTTTGTGGGTGATGCAACACCCAGTTTGGATTAGGGGGGCTATAATATACTAAAGCTACCCCTACTTTTTGAATATTTTACCGTTGTAAGAATAACTCTGACATAAGAAATCCGTTAAAATCATAACACATAACAGCAACAAAATCAATTTTGGTTTTTACAGCTATTTCGTCATCGTACTCATAACGTGTCCAAGTTGAAACGAATGGTCTTGCAATTCAGCACCCCATAACCAGGCAAAGAAATAAAAATGTTCTCGAAGGTCTGTAACTTTTGATTTAAATTCATGCATAGTGTCCCAAGGAACATTTCTGTCAGAAATACAGTCATGTCTGGTGTGGTGATCAGCACCATTTCGTTTCTTTCGTTTTGGGGTGAATTGTGAGTAACGAAAACTGTGTTGTATTCCCTCATGAAAACAATCATTTTGCTTTTTTTTTTAATGAGACTTGATTGGTACTGGCTTTGGATTTAAAACAATCTAATGTTTGATACTAAGAAGACTTCCAAAGATATGTTTTTCGTTTGAGATACAGCCGGAATGAGCGAGAAACCCATTTCGATTTTGCATGTACACGGAAACTCACGGCGCACAAAACTTCAGAAAATTTGAACCGCTGTTCGCTCAAACCCATCGCCCCCAAAAATATATATTAACTTAGGAAGTCTTGAGAGGAAAGTGTTCCACTTTCGCAACCCAACGATTTACCAGCCCTTTAAAAATTGTTTCACACTTTGAAAGACCCCGTATGCTCGTGTCAAGCATTCTTCCTCTCCCTCGCTGACTAGGAGTTTGTCCTTGTGAACGCCAAACTTTGTTAGTTTAGGCACCACTTTCTGAAACTCGATCCGTTTGACCCTTAACCCCCCTAACAAACACATTCCCCCATTGTGCGGTTATATAACATTATTAGCAACCGCATTCAAAAGAGAAGCAAAAAGGGTTACCGTTGTTGTATGAAGTATAAATAGTGGCTTTATTTATCTTACGGGGCACATCTAATTCAATCTGGGAAATGGGGGGGGGGAAAGTGGCCGAGGTTTTTTGTTTGTGTAAGTGCTGCGGTTGAATTCGAAGGAATGGTCACTGAACGCTTATTTATAGGGAGGTACGGGCATGCAGAAGTAATCGCTTTGATAAAATTAACTTCAATCCAGCATCTTTTTAGAACCTCATTTCCACCTAGAAAAGATCGGCCATAATCGCCCACAACTATTAGTTATCCCTTTACCTTTTTGGGCCGTAAAAAAAAGTTTCAAACTTTTTATAAGTTACGCTGACGCCAACCCAACCCTATTTACACGCAGCCGGCGTTGACTAGTGAAGCTTATTTGAAAATTAACCAACTTGGTAAACTTGGTTCTGAGAGACGTGGCAGATTGGTAAACTGTTCCGGGCTATCTCCAAGTTGAAAATAAAAAACTTTCGTATTTCAACTTTTACATACGTTTCCTGTGGGAATTGTGAGACACTGTCAGGAAAAGAACACAGTCCTTTGTACAGAGTGTTCCTATTATTGCATGTGGTGCAAATGGTTGCCTTCGGTTCCATGTAAAAAATTACTTCGTGTGACTAGTGAAAGTTTAACTTGGTTTTAAATCAATCCATCTCTTTACGTTTATTATAAACCACCCAATGGATTACCTATAAACGTTTTTTTTTTTTACCTTGACCCAATCGGTTTACGTTATTTCGTCAATCTTGAAAACCGAAATGCGAAGCCTTCAATAAAACTGAAAAGTACTTCTAAAATGTTGTCCACTCAACAAAACTATTTGTGAACCAATGTTTCATTCCAATCGCCTGCAACTCTATACCTAGTCTTATATCTTACATTTAACGCTAGAAAACATTAGCAGATGCGTAAAATAAAGCATGACAACATAATGTTTTAGCGTTCGGCCCTTGTAGGCGTTCTCGCATTTGAACTGCCTGTTGTGCTGACATTCGAACATGGCAAAAAATCTCCTGTCGCCAAAACACAAACCTTTCGAAGTTGACGCTCAATTCAGATATATATAAATGGACGTTTATGACATGATTGTTTGACATGTAAATGTGATGGTGATACTTATACCTGAAATTGATTGTTGCAAAGGACAAATCTATACGATGGCCCAACAGCCAAATCTCTTCCTCATGAGGAACTCTGACTGTGTGCAGAATTCATTTCTTGCAACATCAAAGGCTCAATTACCCCCCAAATATTGCTCCCCTCTGCCCCACTGTCTTGGCAACTACAATTACATATAGATGTATAAATCAACGCCAATATACGGGTATAGGTTACCTAAACACGGGTGTAAACATGGCGGACAATTTAGGAGAAGGTGGGGCAAACTGCATGGGAAGATTCAGGTGTTATCAGTATTTTGAGTTTAACAAAGGAACAAAAATAGTGAACCGAGGGTAACGGTCCACACAAAACACTTGTTTGCAGTTGGGACAAGTCAATGTTAGAGTCAACGAATTTCACAACTTACTCGCCTCAAATTACACTCCTATTGTTTTGCTTTCAGACAAAAGAAATTACTCTTGTTGTGGAGGTCACTAAATGATAACAAGTATGTTGTGGTGAAACAAAACAAGTTTTTATTAAGAAAAGTTGTTTGGTGTAATTAGGGACTATTCACGTGAAACTTTCATTCATTGAAATTAAAGTTTAAGAAATGCGAAATCCTTGACTTTCCTCTGGAAGGTCTGTTGGGGCTTTCTTATGGAAGGTCACATCGAGTCATGGTCTCTTGGTTTGGAAAAGGGACACACAATCAGCCTTCAATCAAAGAAATGGGGTTTCAAAGTCCCCTTCCCAAAGAGGGGGGGAGTTTGGATGCTAAATGAAGCGCACAACGGGAGACTTAGTGGTTAACAAGGATTATACAGCCGCGTTAGGTATTCATTATTCCGCACCACCGAGAATAATAACGCGGGCCTCACATGACTCCCTCGCCCGTTGAATTCCGCAGACCTCCAGGCGGCTTCGTATCGATTGTTGGGTGCAATCAACAAAAACTCGGCTAAGCACGGTGCCAGCAAGACCCGGTTAGCCCCCTGTTGCTACTATACCTGTATACACTTCACATGTGTATTACGTTACATTTTTTTATTTATATTTAACGAATACCTGTACACGTGAATTTGTAACAATATAATAGTTGATGGATATGATCGAGTTGTGGATCAGACATCACTTTGGTTTGAGTATCAATAGTATCATATATTGTGTATTGCTGTGCCAAATGACAAACAGCGGCAAAATATTCGGGTTTGAAGTTGTTTGACGATTAATAAATATCATATAAAAAAAAGTTAATTGCTGAGTTGCATTACCACACGAGGTAGTGATAGATAGCATTTGACACTGTGTGAAGTTAACAATTTGTAAACTTGCCCGTCGGTTCTGCGTTATTCGTTGAACGCGCAGCGAGCATGCTGTCTGCCCGTGTTCGCATTCCAAACAACGGCACCATACAATTTGTGTTTCCGGTGAAGAAGCGGTAATAACGAAATTCCGATAGCTTACCTTATTCCTTCTAAACGCTTACCTTGCCTTCTCAATATATATATATATATACATAATTATAGTACAAAATAATAAGCTGTAAAGTCTATGTAGTAGGGCATGAAAGGTCAAAGTTGATATAATGGGGGACGCTTAGGGGAAACATTTGGGGGTGTTGTGTCTTTGACGACACAAAACATGGAGTTTGGCACACTGTCTGAGTGTGTCATGCAAAATATATTTTGCTACAAGGGCCGTTCAGATTGAAAACCTATATGACGTTAAGAAGCAGTTTTCACAATTTTTCAAAAGGGCTGCCATTGCGTGTTATTCTACCTATATATTTTTTTTTTCAAAGAACAATCTGCGATGGCCCGGCAGCCAAATTTTCGTCTCGTGGCATACTGTGACTGTCTTTCAAATTCCATGCTTGCATATTTAGATCTCAGAAGAGCCTCTAGATTCTGGATTCAATTACACTTTAATACTCGGATATAACAGAGAGAGAAAAGGTTCATGACTGCACGTCCTGACTACTGATTCGAAGAACGACCGGTAAGCTGTTTTGAATCCAACATTTCGAGATTTCTATAAAAAAACGGCACATTAACTTCTCATAATTGTTATGACGTGGTAGGCTTACGGCGATTAACTTTCGATCTCACGGGATTTTCTGTTGGCAGTTCCAGCACGATGAAGAAAAATGTTTTACAAGTTTCGAGAAAAGCCGTGGATTTCGGAAGCAAACATGGGCTTAGGGCTGATAATGATACGGCTGCGTTCGTTATGTTTGGTCCTCCAAAACTGGTGTCAATGCATTTAGTTCTTGTTCATTATTCACGGTTGATTGTGTTGCAAGAGGGCAATTCGATGGTGGTTTAGTTATAATAAACATTAATTCGCCTTACTTCACGGTGCCACATGTCTCCATGCACTTGGTGCCCCTTGAAATGTTCCAGTAGAATGTACATTACCTCATCATAAAGATGCCCTTTTGCAAAGGTAAAAAAAAAACAGGCTTACCCGTAGTACAAGTACAAAGTAAGGTTTGCGGAATAAAAAATGTTCCCTTTTCTACAAAACTAAAGCTCAACTCCCTAGAGGTTTATTAAAGTTTATCGTAAACTATCATTATTAATATTATTGTTATCATTATTTATTTGACAAAGACAAACCATAAAACATTAGACAGAAACAAGTACATGAAGATGAAGAAAAATGGTAATCCAAACAAGAAACAACATTTTAACAAATTGTAAGCATTTAAATAAGTAGATGATTAATTACATGTAATAAAAAGTGGGGGGATAGACATACGGCATCGTGATCGGTTGCCATCGTGGTTAATTTGATTATTTTCATTCCGATTTTCCGAAAGATAAATATTTATGATAAAGTCCCCCCACTTGTACCAACTCCGTAAAAAGGCCACTGTCACACGCTGCACTTTGTACGGGCATTTCGGAGCCAACTAACGGTACAGCATACACAAGAGACACTTCGGTAGCACGCGGGACCGTGGATTTCTACTTTAGTGCCCCTATAGGCTATCGTTCGGTCGTTGTTGCTAAACTCACTCGTGACATTAAAACATCACCAAATAAAAAACCACCATGATAAACAAGCAATATCTTTGAAAGTTTGACAAACTGATGAACTTGTATTCATTATCAGTCGATGCTTGTTCATTTGAAGTAAAGTTAGTCTATTTTCCAATGTCCGTATAGTTACATTTTAATGATTTTTGTTATCATCGCTCCAGCTCGGGAAAGTTCCAGGCCCTAGTGACGTTTATGCCTTCCGCATGACGGTAAAAATAAAGTGTAAAATCTAGCCGGCTTTTTTGTCTAAACTTTCACAGTTGTTACTTGCTGTGTTAAATGTGACATCAGTCTTTCATACTTCGAAGTAAATCAATGATCGTGTTAGAAGTGAGTAGTTTTTCAAAGAAAGGAAGTCATTTTGTTTGTTGTTTTACATAACTCTACATGAAAGGCCACATTATTTAGTTATTAACTATTAAAACAATGTCAGTATTGCTTATTTTAATAGTTTTGTAGCTGTTTCTTCATACTATAGTCGTCCAGTGAACATTTACTTGTTTTCTTTCTTTTCTTTTCTTTCTTTTTTTCCTTTTTCTTGACAAGCTTTCCTTTTATCTATTTGTTTTTTTACTCGACGTAAACAAAGTCCGCTATTCAGTTTTTGGCTGTGTAATTTTTCTTAATAAATAAACCATCAATGAATGAACGAATAAGTGTGTAACTCAGTGTATGTGATCACAATATTGAATTGCTGTCAGTGGTCGTGAATTCGTTGAAAGTACATTTGTCCCCAACATCGAACTTTTACATCAATGGAACACACATACGACATCATGTTGCCAGAGTTGTTCTAAACTCTGCAACACTAAATAATCAACAAAGTAAAAAGTAAGAAAGTGTGGATTATGTTATCATAACTGATATTTCGTTTACTCGTAGTTTATTTGTTCATTTTGATTTGGACAATGTTTACTTTTCGGTATATGAACGTCCAGCGTTAGTGGAAAAAAAACTCATTCTTCCGTATGTCTGAATGGCAAATACTTAGCAGATTTCTTTACGATTGTTGGTTTTACTCTGTGTTTTCTTGGCAAGATCCTTTTGAGTTTGTTGAAGGCATCCTAACAATTGACAATCAACGTCATGGAATAAGTATCATCATCCTAAACCCTGTAACCTATAAAATCCGCTTAACATGTCCTACCAATTATAGGTTAAGAACGGGCTGAGCTGTTCCACCACCTTCAGCATGTTGCGCTAGAATCTTATCTTAGATCCCTACTTAAACAGTATCATATCCTAACGATTCGCCTACCCCCTTCTGTGGAATGTGGACCTCCTTATCCCTGTTACCTCATCCCCCAAGGATTTGCGATAACCCCCCCCC
>CM021545.1:1872095-1883571 GCA_010994315.2 Pisaster ochraceus | reverse complement strand
GGGGGGGGGAGAGGAACACCTTGGCTCGGGGCTGGGAGGGCCAAACAGGGGTCAACACGGCGCCACGTCTACTCGCAATTAGGCCGAGATTTTTTTCTTCTTCTTCAAGGGGAGGGACAATCTTAGTGGGGTGATACAATAACACCGCTCGGTGGCTTCAAATTAATGGAAAGAAACCAAAAGCTGATCAATCGTGTCATCACCAGTCATTGTCCACGTAACATCGTGGGTTCATAAATCTTACTTAAGTTGCTTAGTTCGGCTGAGTTCGTTACCTTTAATAGCAGTGTTTGGTTGTAATGATTTTTTTTTTCAGCGTGTGTCCAGCCCCACGTTTTTACTCCTACATTGGTCAACTGTACCCTCTTTTTTTTATAAATTGAGGGGCCCGTGTGTACCCATCGCTGGAACTCTTCTCAATGACAGCTTTCAACAACAACCCAATATTCCATTTACCAGAATACTTCACACCCATTGAATTTAAGTTCTTTTACATTTTAGGTAATCATAATTGATAATGCTATCGCTGAAGAGCGAGGTGGAGATGACCAAATTTTAAAGATTAAATATGATTTACTGCACACTGTACCAGACTGGTTTTTCTTTTCTTTTTTAAGAGCCCTGTCATTTATATGTTTGATTCCCGGCTACGGTTGCAATCACATTCATACCAAGACTAAAAAAATCATAGAGCAAACTTGTTTAAATCATCAATCAACTGTCAAAATTACTTCTGTATATTTTGTGCTTCTTTTGACGATCATACTCTCAAAGGAATATTATTAAGATTCCAATTGTTGGGTGTGTTTGATGAAAAATGAAAAAAAATTGCGTGTAGTCTTCTACTTAAAAGGATCGGAGATGTCCAATTACTTTGACAAGAAAATTTATAGACCTCTAAAATGATATTCGTCAGCTTTTGTCCAAAAAAGTAGTTTCTCTCTTTTTTCCCGAAGCCCATTGACTAGAGTAACTGAAGCATAAGTTAAGGTTTCTATTGATTGAAAAAAAAATGTAACATGACACTTATAACAGACAATTTCTGGCACTAAGGACATTTATTTCATTTTTTGATGTTTTTACTTTGAAACGAACGAACACGAAAATACACAGACACGTATATATAACAAAACACACAGACACGCACATTGACTTCGTTGTCGCTCTCTATTTATCGAAGACTCGTTTTGAATGATACGTTTACACCCCGGGATTTCAAACTTTCCCCCATGACCAAAGGCTAAGAAACCCAAAAGAGAATGGCCAACATGCTCTCAAAACAACGTGTAAAAAGACCTTAGCCACGGTGAAGCAAATACCCAGCGCCTGCCCCCGCTAAAAAAATTAACACCCCATTGTTTGCTTAGGGCCCTACCGGTAGAGTCTTTTTGAGAAGTCTGCCCTGAAGTTGACATAGCAGAGTTACTTTAAACAATAGCTCCATGCTTTAAATAACCTACTCTCCCCCCAACCCCAACCCACCCCCCCCCCCACCTCATTGGAAATGCCACAGATTTGTGGAGTCATCGCTGGGGAAAAAAAACAAATAAAAGATTGTATCGTTGAAACGTCATCGATCGGTAAAGTCGCATTGCTGCTTCACAAAATGTCCTGATCCAATTATGTAACCATGCACCGTCTTACATCTTTACAAACATAAAAATAGATATATTAAAAAAAAATTTTAAAAAAACAGCTGGGCCCCTATGGTCTTTATACAGAATGAAAGGAATCAAATATACAAGTTAAAAGGAGATACCTAATAAAAAAAAACAATACCCCCGTGTAAAAATGTGATCGTCAAGATTTTAAGGACACGGAATGTGTTGTCGTTATTTTTGAATTCTTAATTAATAGGTTACGCGACCAAACGGTTTCTGCCGTAGTTTTCTAATTCCCCATTTGCAGTTGGATAAACCGTGTAATCTAACCCAGTAAAGATTTAATATTTACAAATCAAGATTATAGTGTTGTATCCATTCGAGTTGAATGCCGGGGTTTTCGCGGAAATAAAAAGTGTGTTTTGTGTGTGTGTTGGGGTAGAACTGTTTAGTTTTTTGTTCTTTCTCGCTCTGAACGAATTTTGACAGGTAATGCTGTTTCAAAATGTAAAACATACACCAACTTACGCACATGCCGTGTGCAATTCACAAAAACATACTTCACGTTACATGCCAAACAATTTGTGCATGGCAAATGGACGTGATTTTGTAAAGTCAGAACTCTGACAGTCTAGTTTTTTTTTATTATTATTATTATTATTAACTCCTTACCATTGGCGTGTTTTTGTTTTGCTTTCGGTTTTCTTTTTTATTGGGTGTTTTTTTTTTTTGAGGGGGTGTTTTTTCGCGCAATATTTTAGAAAGTTTAAAGGAAATCCTTATAACTTTCTCGAGTTTTTACATAATAGATAGTAGGCCTAAATATATCAAAATTAACAACTAAAATCTGACCTAGCACTAGGGAGAGTATATCATACTTTTGAAACAGTCATTTAGTTCCCATTATGGTATGGTAGTTGTTGTTTTTTAATCAATAATAATACAATATATATAATTTGGCGGTAGCCTAATGTTTGCGATAAAAGCAGCAAAAACGCTTTATGACATTGTTTGCACATTCTTTGTTTCAATTGCGATGATCGAAATATGCAAGAATTGGTGAGTTAGGGTTTTTAAATGCTATTTCCTTGGCTGTAACAGTATTTCATACGAAAAATTGGTACTGGTCGAAATTCATAACGAGCGAGATTGCAGAATGAAACAAATTTCATCATTTTAGTATAGGGTTAGACCTTCACTGCACGTTGTTGTGTTTGTTTGTTTTATTCATTTTTTTTATTTATTTTTTTCTTCGAGTTTTTACTTTTATTATTATGTTGTTGTTGTTGTTGTTGTTGTGGGGTTTTTTTGGGGGGGTTGTGTGTGTGTATGTTTTGGGGTTGTTGTTTTTGTTTTTTGTTTTTTGGGGGAGGGCTGGTGTCATTTTACTTTGTTGATTTTAATACGTTTACGAAGTTACATATAAAATACTTTCACGCTTGTATAACATTTACATGATCACACGACCAGTGCAGTTGGGGCAATGGGCGTTTCCCGATGTGCACCAACACAATGATCGGTGTCAAGTAATGGGGTCACAAAGTGCGCCCTCCGGTGGTTGAACTACCTAAACACCAACCTATTGAGTGGATTGTTTTGTGCACAATTAACCCTTGAGCTATTCCAGTCACCACCACCCCACCACAGCCCCCCCTTCTTCCGCCCTCTCAGAGGGATATGTCTTCAACTCCTTCGGACACACCATGTATCGACAAGGCAGCCAATATTTTTGAACCCAGGATACAATGATGAGGCCTGCTTGATGATTCTTCTTGACCTGAAAAATTGGAAATTAGCTTCTTACAAATATTCCATCGATTAAAAAAGAAACTTGAAACTGTTTGAATCCCTTAATACTGGCTGATAACTCAAAATCCAAGATGGCCGCCGGATATGATGGGCACTTTTAACTTCCACAATGCATTAAACACTATAAAGTGAAGCATATCCCACTTTTTGGAAGGGGGAACAAAATAAAAAGTGGCAATTTGGTTGAAACAAACATTACAACAACAAACTCATTAAATACGTTTGACACAAGGTCAAACAAATTGTTGCAAAGGTGACACCTGACCCCGCTAACTATTCTTCTCCTAGATCCTAGAAAAATATTGATAAAAGTCAGAAACGTTGTTGATGATCGGATGCAGTTTTGAAAAGTTACGGGCACAAAAATTGGTGGGTGCGCATTGTGCCGCTACCACGGTCCTGATAGGGTTAATAACCCTGGATAATGACATTATGTTATCGATCTTTCCGGTTATTCGATTCTTTTGTACACGCCTCTCTCTGACAGAGTCGATTATATAGACTAATCATTTTGTTCCGCCTTTATTCATACGCTGACTGAACCGCTTTGTACTATGGATATCGATCATATCGATCTATTCGGTCTTTCGGTTATTCTTTTATTCACCCGCATGTCTGGTTGGGTTTATCCCTCAATGAGGTATCGATTAGGCATATCCGATTTCCATCCTTCCTGTAAAAGCTTTATGTACACGATTGTTTACAGAAAACTAATAAGTAGATTCTTACGACAAACAAAACTACTGTAACAAATTTTCATGAACTGACCGCAAATAAAACAATCTATTTCGTCGGCTGCAAAGATTAAAACATTTCGCTTCCTTTTTCACAGGAAGTTGTGGCGACAGCAACTCCATGTCATTACAAATGAAAAACCCCACCCCCTCCCCCCCCCCCAACAAAAAACTATAAATTAATTAAGAGAAATGAACGGTCTCTTTCATGCAGGCATAAAAGTCACTTCGAATTTTTTACAAACGAGCTTTGCATTGTGTGTATTCTTTTTATAAATGCATTGTTGTTATTAGTCATATTTTTTATTATTATTAGATAGTACAACAAAATTATAAAGGTGGTCAGTTTTTATATTCGTAAATTCATAAACAGACCAATTTTTTTTTTTTTAAGAGAAATGTTGTGTTTGTTTTATTAGTGGTCTATTTTGTTGGAAAGATCTTGTCGGGAAAGACGTACTGTGCGTTTGTACGTATTGTATTTCAATATAATGACAGGTTTTTTTTCTTCTTCTTTTGTCTCTTTCATTTAATAAAATTATCAACACAATCAATAATTGAGCTTGGATTTGTTTTTGATGTGATTGCAGGTGCCTTACGCTGTCTCCCAGAGCAGATGCAAGGACAACCGAGGGAGATTTAATGATGCAAGATGTGAGGACCCAAAACAAATCTTGTTGACGAAGCAAAATGATGCTGGGAAAGATTGAGGCCAGAGAAGAACTGCAATTCGTGAGGGACTCTTCAAATCCGGTGAGACATCTTGTCTTTAATTTTTCCCCGGCCAAAGGGAATATTTCCCGGTGCCATGTTCGTGAACTCTCACTCCGACCAAATCACTTCTCAAGCTTCAAAAGGGGTGCAATGTTGACTTCAGAAAGCAAACATTAAATTATAATATTTGAGGAATTATGCAGGTTTTCCAGGTGAATTTCAGCAAAATGAATTCAATTTCATAAGCATGAATTCAAGCTCACGCATTGTTCCCTAATTCGATCAAAACATGGTTTCTCTTTAAGCCACTATTGCATGAAAAGGCTTAGGGCAAACCCATCCAGTTGTTTACATATATTTACTGAATTCATAATCAGACCAAATCGAAGAGTGAACACCTCCATATGGTCACACTATGGTTATTTGTCCCGTGACACCCAGCACTCAAACAAAGGTACAATCTCACTTATATGCCTTTTTGTGTGTGGAGGGTCTTCCACACACAGACGTGTCCATCAGGGGGAGGGGAACAGACTGTATTCCTCCCAGCCTCGATTTGATTGTACTTGGGATGAACACGAGAAAACCAAGATGGTGGCAGCATTTAACGAGCAATTCATCTTGTAGAATTTACATTTTGAAACAAAAGTTGTCTAGTCAAATACACGTGATTTTCTTCCACAAAACCTTTTCCGTTCACTTCGTCAGTAAGTGGTTCCGCGATGTACACACACACAAAAAGATAAAATCTGCGATTTTTGCCTTCCTTAAAAAAAAAATAATCAAGCATTTAAAGCCTTTGAAATTGTGTGAAATGTACAGAGTGTGTTCATCTGTCACAATCGTCCTTTGGTGTGATTTGACAAACTTGTCAGACTAGAGTCTTAGTAAAGCTGTTGTATTTCACCAACCCCCCCCCCCCTTCTCCGCCACCAGGTCCATTTCCTTTACCGGACGCGTGCCCCAACCGCTCCCCACACAAGTGCCTGACAACGGGCCCACCAGCTCAAAGGCACCGATAATTAGTCTGTGTGCGGTCACTCAATCATTCGCAAACTATCGTCAACACAAAAAGTGTACCCGATTCATAAAAACGCAGCCAAAAAAAAAACACCAACAAAAATAGTATGATCGGCATTTTGGTGGTTGAAAAAAAAATAATAACAATGGAAGCCATGCGTTCCTATAGTTTTTTGTTTTGTTAAGGTAATCATTCCACTTGGGCGTTCAAGTGCTAGCAGTCCAAGTAATGTATCCATTTGCTGTGTGCAATTGATGGATAAGACTCAAGCAGGGATCCGACATTTAGTGGATTTGAGGATTTGTGGCCATAATAAAAAAAAACGGGGAGTTTTGATAACTACAGTGGCGTGTTGTACTCGAATCTGTAAACTGATCTAGCATCTGTGACGTTTATTGAAACTTTGGGCACGACCTGCATGCTAATTAAAGCCCCTTCTTTGTGGAGATTTTGGGTTTATTGGCATAAAAGTGGGATTTCAAAGGCAGCAGTCAGAAGTGGGTTAATTGGTGATTCCATGCTTTATGAACAACATTGGTGTAACCTAATGAGATAAGTGGCTCACCATTCCATCACTTATCTGTTGTATGCTGTTATTGTTGTGTTGTTCTTGTTGTGTTGTTCCTGGTGTGTTCGGTTTTGTAGTTGTTGTTTTTGTTTATGTTTTACTGGTGTTGTTGCTGTTATTGTTGTTGTTTGTTGGTGCTGCTGCTATTGATGTTGTTGTTGTCGATGTTTCTGTTATTGTTGCTGCTCCGTTACTCTTGCTGTTGCTGTTGCCAGTACTGCTGCTGCTTTTGTGGTTGTTGTTGCTGTTGCTGTTGCTGTGGTTGTTGCTAGTGTTCCTGCTGATGTTGTTGTTGCTGTTGCCAGTGTTGCTGCTACTATTGCGGTTGTTGTTGCTGTTGCTGTGGATGTTGCTGTGGATGTTGCTGTTGTTGTTGCTGTTGTTGCTGCATGCTGCTGTTACTGAGCACTACTGTTAATCTCGCTGTTGCTGTTTATGTTGTTGCCGCTGTGGCTGTAGCTGATGTTACTGTTTCTGTTGCTGTTGTTAATGTTAATGTTGACGTTGATGTTGGTATTTGCTGTTGTTGTTGTTGTTGTCGTTCTTGGCGGTGTTGTCGTTGTTCTTGCTGTCGCTGTCGTCGTCGTCATGGTATTGTTTTTGTTACTATTACTGCTGCTAATCTGTTGCTGCTGCTGTTTCTGCTGGTGCTGCCCATGCATGTTTATGTTGCTGTTCTTGCTGCTGTTGCTGCTTATGCCGCTGTTAATGTTGTTGTTGCTGTGGTAATTGTTGTTCTTGTCTTGTTTTGTTCTTGGTTTGTTTTTGTTGTTCTTGTTCTAATTCTTCTTCTTGTCAATATGATAGGAAGTAAAATTGAAGCAGAATGTTATCTAGTTCCATTGTCATTTTCTTGCGCTGTCTATCTAATTTGGTTTTGGGTATAATAAATAACAAAAAGTATACATATACGCCAATTTTCTTGGAAAAGAAAGAAATCATGACAAGCATTTCAAATTGTTATTTTGCTACAAAATAATCTGGCTGTCCTCGCATAGATATTAGCCTAATGGATGTCATTGTGACTGTACATAATAAATCAATTAACCTTGTCTAACCACAATGCAAAAGATTTTCAAACCACACGCTAAACTGGTCGCAAGCAAGGTGAAACTTTATCCTAAGTTCTTAAGATACGTCGATTACCCAAAACTAAACAAAAAAACAGAGCCAGTTTAAAAAAAAATCCTTTTAAGTTCTTGCTTAGTCTACGGGGTTAGAAAAAAGAACTGAAAATCCCACGAGCAGACGACCGCGGATTTGGTTTTGTTTCGCGCCTTTAAAAAAAAAAGTGACTCATTTTGAGGTCAGTATATTTAAACCAGGGTCAACTTTTATACGGTAGCCAAAAGAAATCCATCTGACAGAGATTGTTAGATACCCGACGATACATTGATACGCCCCGTCCCATCGCATTAAGAAGCGGTTTTATTTGCTTGCGTCCGAAGAACGCTAAACAACAACCGAAACAAAAACCCGTCCTAAAAGACTGCCCGCCCCTTTTCTCTTCTAGATGTCGAAGCCGTACTAGTCGAGGGCTGCCCAAATCCCCTTCCCATTACGCCAAATCTCCCCCCGATTTATTTCAGTTGTCCGTAAATGAAAACCCACGCCGTGAGCTATTAACTTTTTCACGGTGAATTGAACGTCATTGGAGGCCGAAAGATTGCGATTTGGCCGAGATGGAAACCGTTCAGCAGCAGCAGACCTTGCACGTAATATTCACCGCATGTTTGTTTTCTTTGCCTAAATGGGCTCCTTTCTCTCTTTATCTCACTCTATTTTTTCCCCCATATTTCCTTCCCCGCTGTGTATTTTTCCGGATGATTTGATGATTTACGAGCTATTTCTTTTTTGTAACGGTTGCCTTTATACAAAAAGTGGTTTGCGAATATCCTCCTGCCTCCTTTTTTTTACCTTCGAGTTTTGTTTTTCCTTTTTCCGTAATTCCTTTCCGGTTTTGATATTATAGCTGCCAAGAAAGGGTTCAGCGGAATAAGAAAAAAATTGAAAAAACAGAAAGCGAATTTATTTATAACAAAATGATGTAATTATTTATTTACAAATTTTGCGCTGATACCCATACAGATACTTGAAGATATTCGATTACATTCAAATCAATTCAATTTGTCTTTATTCTTCAATTAACAAAAATACAAGACTGTAATTTAAAGGACTGTTATTGCCGTGTTTGCATTCAACATAAAAACATCAAGATCAATTTTAAGTTTGAAAAAAGGTTTAGCGATAAATCCGTAAAAACTCAAGAACAAACAAAACTTGTAAAGCTAGATAATATCAACAAAAGGACGTAGGTGTTACGTTCAAAAAAGGTAAATAAGTAACGGAAGACTGTTGAGACAAAATTTAGTTTTTTTTTGTTTTTTTTTAATGGACTGGATAGGGCCGCACAAAATTACTGATTGCGTACCCGTTGCATCAATGCTGGCAAAATGTAAAAGGTTTTTAAATAAACTGGTGTCGACGGCGATAACATGTTTGATTTAGATGTTGATGAAAATCTCAAACATGGAGACCCCTGTTTCCAGGCAGGGAATGGAACCCATGACTCTGGTCCAAGGTGGGATTCGAACCGGGGGGTTCCAAGGACTGAGAGACAAGGTAAAACACCACTAAACCACGCGGTGTTATATTATGTCTTCGATCTTCCTCTTGAAGACAAAAAAAACGATTGTTATCAAGTTCCGACGATTGAAGTCAGGGGTGCGTTTATTTATTACGAAGGCTGGGAACTCTATTGAGCTTCGGTCATTGGTTACGTCTTGTGACGATTTAGTGGAACGAAGACGTAGTTTCTGTTACACCGTGACGTAACCGGGTTTCTGGCTTAATAAGTGGGTGACAGATTTTATAAAATAACTTTCATAAATTTCTCAAAAATAAAGCGGACACTATAAAGCCGTATTTCGTTTTGAAAACATGCATTTTTAAAGGTTTTACCCTGGAAATGTTTATGGTTGCCAAACGGTTTTTTGCGTGGCTCTCAATGTTATGGTCAATACATTTTACGTCGCGAATTTTAGTTTTTTTTAGCTAGGGTCGCCAAAACGTCACCCAGAGCTAGCAAGGGGCGCATACGTGCGTCTAAAAAGGATGGGCGTGGCAGGTCTCGTGTTTCGGAAGACAGCCTTTGTTTTCCCTCAACTAATTGCATTCGCCTTCTTATTAGCAAACTTATGACGTTGTCAAACTGTACTATGATCACAGAATACAACTTGTGGCGAACAAAAGTTGCCTATTGTTTACAAAGAAAAATAAACAAATTTGATACAGTTTGAGGTTGTATTTAACTTTCAGTTCAACCAGCATGTTTGCAAAGATCACCTCGTGACACACCGCCTGTCATTAACCAATCAAAGTTTCTGGCAAGTCTGTATACATCCACCCAATCACAGACGGTGAAACATCATAGCGCGATCCACCACCTGGCATCCAACCAATCAGAGTCACCGTCACTAAGAGACTGCATGAAAACAATCATCCAATCACAGCTTACCTTCCATCACGATAACCCCCCCCCCCCACTCCTCTTGCCCCACCTGTCAAAGGCAAAGGCGACAGAGGGTCACGCTGCACAATGACCGGTTACTGTCAGCGAAGTTGTACTGCTGACCCGCTTCCTACAGTTCTCATTTCATGCCACTTTATCAACACATGCCTGCTCCACCAGTTGTCCTCTTCCTCCGTTCATTTCCGACACTTCCGGAAAGGGCAGGTGGAGAATTTGGCGGGAAAAGCCGGGGATTTTCGTTTTTCATTTTGTGTGGGGTCGTCTGTCGCTAGCGGTCGAAATCATGCAGACTAGTTTTGTAAAGGGCAGGAAAGGTTAAGACACCGATGGTAATCATTTCAGCAGACTGCTCTTTCCTGACTTTGGAAACTCCAAGAAAGTTTTCCCCCACTTTAAACCGAAAAGAAAACAGCCGTACTCGATTATCGGTAATCTGTATAACTTGGTTTGATACACTTAGTTGTCTAACCTGGTTTTTGTCAAGTTAGTCTAATTCGCCCACAAACGGGTTTAATGTCCGTCAAATAGTTACCTCTTTCGCACTGTTCAAGATTTTAAATTAATCGGTTAAAAATATATGCCTACATTTATTGTTCTATGTTCTATATTTTATCGAAGACAATTTTTCTTTTCCAAAAATCAGCTGTACAAAAAAATTTTACCACATCCGTGTTTCAAAAGTCAAAGTAAAAGGTAAACTATGGCAATGAGGTTTTGGTTTGTTCGAGATTGTTCTTATTTTCTTTGGAGAATATTTGTGATGAGAAGGGACTCGCCGACAAAAAGCGATCTCCCGGTAAACTCAAAATGAAATGTTTATTTTACCCACAGCATCGCAATATAAAACAGCGGTGTGGCTCAGTTGCCTGAAAGTGTTTAAAATGAAACGAATACGGTAATAAGAGGGACTTCTGCGACTAGAGAGGGAGCTTTGGAGATCGCTTGCTGGGGATTTACCGGATTAGAATTGCTTCATCTGAGAGTGCGTCTAAATGAGACCGGAGTAGGCCGGCTAAAACCGGTTAAAACCAGCCATCGATCGTGTAAATTGAATCTCTGGCATTTGTGATCCGTCCAACAATTTCGGCGCGCAATTTTTTTTTCTTTCTTTCTTTCATTTGTGAGAGGTGGAATTTTTGCGGGAAATGGCGAATATAAACTGTCTGCTTCAGCCGGCTTTTAGCTCGACTGACTTCTTGTTCTCTTTTTGTCTGTGTGTGTCTCTGTGAATAGCAAGCATTCCCCGATATTTAATAGGTAATTAAAATGGAATTGTCAAATAAAGCCGAGGATATCCTTTCAGGCTTCGCTGTTTTTACTCGCAGCGTCTCCATGACTCCTTACTGACGAAAGAAACTTTGATACCCAGAAGTTAACTGGCCTATACAAGGCATGATATAAAAAACGGTAATAATAATTCTCCAACAAAATTTTATGATTTATTTTTCGTTCTGAATTCTCAGCAAAACTTCTGCAGAAATGTCAATTTGACGATTC
>CM021545.1:1697646-1715848 GCA_010994315.2 Pisaster ochraceus | reverse complement strand
ACTATAATATTAATAATAGTATATTATCACTCAGTCCCAACTGTCCTGCTAAAGTTAGCAATGAAAAAGTAGTATTGTCGGTCGAAAACAAGGGACTTAAACACTAAAACAGTACGACACTACCAATACCATGACTTCAAAAGTACAGTGTACACTTACTTTTTTATTACAAATCAATTTTTATTTATAATCTAAGTTAACTGCTAACAATACATGCCATGCAGCCATGGCTGACCAATGACTGGTAATGGCGCGACATGCCATGCATGCGATGCGATCCGACAACAAACCTGACGAACGAAACCGTATATTTCCAATATTGAGACTATCTCTGAACATTGATAGTTTGGCGTAAGGGCTCTTTTTTCTACTTGTGGTTACAAAGATGACTTACCAAGCTTCAGATCCAGACAAAATACAAATGACGACAAAGAAATAAGAAATAATACTGCGACTGCGAGACGAAAATATTTCATGGTGGCCGCCATCTTCTTTTAAACTTTGACCTCAAAATAGCCTTTGTAATTTGCATAACATTAGCTACATCTACAATAAACGAGGATTTCAGATGAAAGCTTACGACCTAGTTTTATCATAGAAGTTACGAAAATCAAAGTTTAAAGACAAGTGCAATCTTTGAATATTTAAACTGATAACGTTTGTACTGTGAACTTGCAAAAACCAGAGAGAACTAGCCCAGATAAAATACCACCCTAGAAGAAATAAATAATAACGCCCATCACATTCCATGTGACATCCCATATGGAGGTTGAACGTCACCCGTGTAACCACCTGATTCGCAGCTAGCCAATCAGATTGCGCGGCGGTTAAGCGCCATGGCTCTTACAAGAATTGAACTTAGACTCTCTGGAACAGATCATAGCTACTGTAGAACGAATCTTGTGTAGAATATATTTATTGAAGTTGAAACAGTATCTACACAGTGGAGACCAGCTGCAGTAATGATGTAATACCTGTTATAACTTTTGCCAGAGCAAGAAGAATGTCAATACATTACTAAAAATTAATAAAAAGTTTGAATTGTGTTTGTTATTGCATAGAGAAATGGTTGGTTGTGTTGTTCTCTCAAGTTAACTATAACTGTGTTTGCTTTACATTGCTCCCCATTTGTGAAACAAAGTAATAATTCATTTTGAGCAAATTTGAAAGGAAAAAACAATTGCGGATATGCATTATCCGCAATTTTTGTTTTTTAATCTGCTAGGGAGTAGGTTTACTACATGTAAGAGCTAACTGCAGACAGTAATATGCAGATCTGTAGGCTTTCCCATTCTGAACGCACATGTCTGTTCGGTCGTCCGTTGTGGACATTAACATGCTAGGTTTGCCTTGGACCGCTCACGCACCGGGTGCATGTAAAATTTGGGGTATTTTTTGAATGAACTCTAAAGCATTTTCACGAGATAAACCAAGAACAAACATTTTGATTTTGCCATCAGGAGAAAGACTTCTTGTTCCCTCAACCTCGGGAAAATATTTTACCGTTGAAGCTGCACTCTGAGAGGGCCGGTTGTTGGATACTGCCGTTCATCTGCTGATTGAAGGCTGTTGTTGATGCACAACCGAAAATGACGACAATTGCAGTAGAGCATACGCTCGCCTTTGAGAACTATGAGGTATTGCTGAGTACGAATCGAACCCCATGCGACCCGGAAGCCCCCTTCGAGTTTGAGAAGCACTTCGAAGTAGCGGATAAGATATGGTGGTTTCAGAACAACTGGACAAAATCGATAGTGTACAGTGCCCTGTATGCTGCGCTCATCTTCGCCGGGCGGTTGTACATGGAAAAACGACCCCGGTTTGATCTCAGGCTGAGCCTGGTGATGTGGTCTTTCAGCTTGGCGGTGTTCAGCTGGATGGGAGCCATCCGAGTCTGGGCGGACACTATCGTCTTCGTGAGTACCTACGGCTGGAAGGCGTCTGCTTGCGATCCCGTCTTCTACAAAGGCGTGGCCGGCTTCTGGTCGTGGCTTTTTGTCCTAAGCAAGCTTCCCGAGCTGGGCGACACCATCTTCATCGTGCTCCGGAAACAGAAACTGATCTTCCTCCACTGGTATCACCACATCACCGTCCTCATCTACTGTTGGTACACCTACCCCCAGCTTGTTGCTCCGTCTCGCTACTTCGTCCTGATGAACTTCTCCGTTCACTCCTTGATGTACACTTACTACGCCCTCAAGGCCTCGAAGCTAGTCAACATCCCAAGCTGGATCAACATTGTGATCACCTCGTTGCAGATCGCCCAGATGTTCGTGGGCTGTGCCGTCAACTGCTACGCCTACTCCGTGCGGAAGAGCGGTGGGTTCTGCTCCACGACAGACGAAAACCTGCGAGCATCCTTCCTGATGTACCTAAGCTACTTCACTCTGTTCGTCCACTTCTTCTACGAAACCTACATGACCAAACGGAGGCTGGCGAAAGAGGCTCAAGCCAAAATATCATGTCACGACTCCAATGAGAACGTTTCAATGGGTAACACAAAGAAAAGTCTATAATAGTAAACTCAATATAAATGTCAAACTTGACATAATGCCACTTAAACTTAGAGTCCAATTCATTATAAAACATTGCTGTGGGAATTCCTGCCTTCCATTGTCTTAAAGTCGCATCCACACAAATATTATTGAAACTCCCGATAAGCTTAGTGACAAGCAAAGTTGTATATACACATCCTATATATTTAAAAAAGAATGACAATTATTCCACAGCAGTCAATAAGACGAAGAAATTCTTGGAATGGTAAAAGAAATACAAGTTCAACATGTTTTGGTCTCGATTTTAATCCAATCATGTTTACGATGTATATTAACCCCTCCACACCCTTGCAATCGAGGCTGCTAAAAAAAAAAATAATTTTACATTATTTTGTATTATTTTTCTAGAATATCAATGTGATGTTGCATCTATTACGGCCCCAAAGGTACACACGTTAATTATACTGATGGTGAAAATTATTTATTGCGAAACTTGATTTGATTACAAATATTATTGCCAAAAGTCCTCGTATTTCAGAATATATTTGACATAAAATATTTCGAGGCAGTATTGTTTTTGGAAGATATGTTGTGCATTTCGTATTGAAAGTCTGTGATAATGGTCCAATGTAAATTCAAAGTATGCGTAGTGAAATAGTCTATTATAGCTAGTTGGAATACAGTATAGTATTTTATTGGTAGTATACAAGATATTTAATATAATGGTGTATATAATGTTCATCGAGTATTAATGTGAATAAATTCACCGTAGTATATATAGCAGATTTCTTTTGCAATCACATACAAAATAGCTATACAACATGCCTTGCAGCTTACATTATGAATAATTGCAGGAATAATTTTGTAAGGGGTGTTATTTAAAAGGTGCCTGAGACTCAGACAATTTTGTTGGGAGGGACAATCTCAACATATTGTGATCAAATACTATTACGTAACTGTACAAGAACACCTCATGTTGAGTTGATACATTCCTCTGAACAAGTTGTGAGCCTTGTATTTGCATCAAAACAAATTAACATGTTTCTTTATATTATTTTGTGACAAACACTGTGTGTGGTGTTCAGTCTGCATTGAACAACTACTATATCATAGTTCTTTGGCTCCATGCATTTCACGATCTTGCAGACTATTTTTGGACAAATCTTAGACCAAAAACTGCCCACAAGTGTTTTGTACATTTGAATTATTTAAAAAACAATGTTTTGTTTTGTTTTCAAACAAAAACTTCTCATAAATTATTGTGATTTTATGCTTACATTTAAACACAAAAAAAGAGACAAAACTTAAGCTATGCAAGTTGGAAAAAAAATTCAGCTATGAAATGCAATTTTATCTGTGGCAAGTTTGTGCTAAATGGTTTGTGAACGCAACTTGGCTTTAGAAATGGTGTTTTGGGTTTTTTTTTCACTGTAGATTTCAGGGTAGGCCTATAGAGCGAATTACGTCATTGAGCTCTGAATTGTCCAAAAGGGGAAACGTCAACTTTGAGGACACTATCTTCTTGGTGAATGGAAAGCTATGGTTATACCATTTTCATAGAAGGTCTTCGAATTAATACTTTAAAAAATTATAATAATGTAGGAAGCTCGCTGTAGGTATTTGCGGAATGAATGATTAGTTTGTTGATGGGGGCACTGTGAATAGTCTACTTCTAAATCGAGTGTATGGCTTTGACTCACGAGCCGGTGGTTGATTCTCGACGTTTCAAGAAGTAGTCGTCAGAAACCGATCACTACTTTGTTTACCTTAAGGAAAATCTGATATTTATTCAAAGGAGTATTATATATTTATTCTACTTTTTCCACAAAGCGACGGGACCAATTTGAGTGAGAGCCTACAAATTATAAGCACACACGACTCTAGCTTGGCATTAAGGCTTTACTTGGCAGATCACCAGCTAATAAAATGCCATTCAATTCATTATATATGAGACTGCTTCCCTGGTAATCATTGCCAAGTATGCAAATTACTTCAGTGCATTTGTCTTCGAAGGCTACTTGTTGGCTGCGGCTGTTACTAAGGCTGTTGCTAAGGGCCAGCCTATGCTTTAACACATAGTGATCTAGCCACAGCCGCTAAGCTCGGCATCGGCTTAAACATCGGCTGCAAGGCCAGCTTTGTGTAAGCTAAAATTATAATAGCTAAATATCTTATAATCGGCTAATGATTTTTATTACCTCTGTATGGAGTTCATAATTATGAGTAAATAAGGGAAAGGCTGTTTTATAGATATCAAAATATTACTGCGTGATAAACAAAGAAATAAACTGAGATAATATTAAATATAATGGACCTATAACTGGCCCCAGTCCACCTGAACTCTTTACTTTTGCAATCGGATATATTAATAAGAATACTATGACAATTGCACCTGGAAAAAACTCCCTGTCGCGAAGGGATTGCAATGTTGATTTTCAATGTTTATTTTATGAATACATCGATTTAATTCGTGGACATAAATTATGAATATTTTATTGGTTTGCTTTTAGTACTTGCCTTTTAATGAAGGTAGGCGAGTAAACAAATTACTTATTTAAGAAAGGGCCGTTGTTGTGAACTTAAAGAAAAGGCACCGCTGTTGGGACAAAGAAAACAAACTAAACTCTGAAAACGATCATCAAATTGGATGGACACATTGTTTGTGTGTGAAAAGGACATTTTTTGTTCTGTCTTGTCAGGAATTGTGCACGTTCATATCGGGCTTTATTTCGATTGCTGCAACCGGAGTAAGCCACAATGTATTCAAATGCTATTTCCTCGACTTTGGAAGCGTTTCAGAACGAAATGTTTCTCTAGAGGATTGACGCCGGTGTGGTGAACTTTAAAACAATTTGTGCTTTCAGATTAAAGCTTAGTTTTCCTTTATTTTCTTTTTAATTACCGACAATGTAGCCTTTACTTTGTCTCTAGTTTACTTCTTTGTTTTATGGTTTTAATCCAGCGAGTCTTTCTTATGAATCCTATGGTGGATTTCTTTCTCCAAAGAGTTAATTCTTTTTCGTTTTACATATTTGTTTTTCTCCAGAATTTTGAAAATCGTGTGATTTTTTCCTCGATTGAAGCACATATATATTATTGTGGCTATTAAGAAAGAGAAGGGGCGGCTTGTACCAACTCTAATTTCGTAAGCTTTCTAAATAAGTCGTTAGTTACGTGAATTATGTTGTAATTAACGCTGTTTTATCACTTTCGAATAGAGATTGTTTCTGGGAACAGACATCCGTTATGGGATAAAATTCCGATTGATTTGCTGGGTGTTAATGATGCTCATTTTGCGTAAATGTAAATGAATTAAAAGTGCCCGGATGAGAATGTGACGTTGGAACTATTCTATGGTGACAGTGATTTTAAAGTTATTCTAATTTTATTTTTCATAGTTCTCTATGGTTTAAAACACTCAGAAAACTCACGGGTCAGAAGTGACTCGGGTCAGGCTTTCTTGGATACCGGGGCATAAACAGTTGACCCGACTTGACCCGAATTGGGTCAGGTCAATCCGCATTTGATCCGTTACAGATACAGAGTTCCGGCAACCCGGGTACGTTGGCCACGATGGGCCAAGACATTGGAGTACTGACCCGAGACATCCAGTCTTGATGGTCATAAGAATCAAGATTTTCCCTGACTCGGTTGTGACCCGGATTAGGGTCAACTCTGAACCTTGACCTCTTCTTCATTGTTCCAAGTGAGAAGGTTTAAGTGTTTAATGATATTGTGTTAATCCTAAGTTTATGTATAACGCATTATACATTTCAAGCCTTTGCCTAAAGCCTCACCAATAAAATTGCCGCTTGTTTTGTTTCTTTTCATATTTTAATTGTTTTATGATCAGTACTCATACCCATTTTGTAATATTTTAAAAAAAAACTTTGTGCTCAAATCAGTATTATTGTATATAATTGTTTTGTTCTTTTGGGCTGTTGTGTGAGTGTTGTCTTTACATTAATATCAAAACATAGTTTTCACCCGAAGCCTGCTGTTTTGAAGTTTGTTGAACTCCCAAGAGTGTAGTTTATCTTTCGAGATATAACTGGGATTAAGTGTAATATTTACTCTTCGGATTTTGTCAAAGATGTTCTCAACCTCATGTTGAAATTGCGAGATACGAAGTTAATAACTCTTTAGGCCTACAGCTGCTGATCATGTGTTTGACTAACGCATTAGTATAGTATTCGCACGGGGGGGTGGCGTTGTGGTTCTGGATTTTTGGTTCAAATCTTTCCTCTGTGGTTCTTAGGACGTACACAAAATGTGGTACAGGCTCACTGTATGACGTCATCTTCAAAGTAATCTTAGTTACGCCATTTTGAGTCATTGTTCCTGTGTTAAAACAAAAATAAATAAATAACCGAAAAAAGTGTAATTTTTTTGTCGGGTGTTTGTGTGCGTTCGTTTCGGCCTTGTGTTTCCTTCCTTGATGTTTAGATTGTGAGAATTAAAAGTAAATTTGATTTAGACATGCGAGGTTTTCAAATGTGTTTTCCCTCGTCTTTTGGTTATTTCAAAATGGTACTGGTTCCTAATTATAAAACCAGTTAGCTTCCAGATATGTACATTCGATTGGATTTTGTTATTTGTTAATTCCCTTGTTAATTAACTAATTGTCTTGTAAAAGCACTCAATCCATTTCAATCTTTGTATATATATGAAAAAAGGGACGAACATCGGCCAACCCACCTTTAACAAAATCCGTGATAAATTATTCTCCAGGAAAACAACGTCTTGTGTGAAAGGAAAACGTCAAATTCAATTTGTAATGCCCTTATCTCCCCATAGATAGAGTCCTCATGTGACTCTGGGGAGAAAGTTACAAGTCACTACCCTCACAATAAAATGGTGTAAGTTGCCATTCGATACCCTTCCATAGTGCAAAAATTTGTCAACAAACACCTGATGATTTCATTCTGAAAAAAAATGGGCCCGTAACATTTTTGCAAGGGGATGTTTTGGTTCATTACTGACTTTTTCAGAGGTGAAATTTGATGACGTCGTTGCATTTCGACAACTAAAGGGCCTCTTACATTCCAAGGAGGACTATTTGGTCAGTCAAAATGTCAAATTCAAGGCTGTTTTGATTGAATATCATTTATAGTTATTTCTACAAAACGATAGAATTTCAAGACTACCTTTATACAAATGTGGGTTACGTGTAAGTCTGTGAGCATACTTTTATAATCTTTTCTAATCTTACGCAGACCCTTTTAAGTTTGATGATTCGCCAAAAACCGAGGTTTTAAGGAATTCTGTCCTTGGATATGGCAGTATTTTTAAAAATTGCCGGGTGCGATTTTCGGCCGGTTAGACCCGAAAAATTCAGATTTAATTTTTAAACAACTATTTTTCTTGGTATGAGAAAGTCATAAGCTTACACTTAAGGCATTGCACGAAAAGATCCGTCAATGATCAGTGGTATTGAAGAATACATCCCGACACGTCCATCAACATGGCATGCCCGAAGTCGCAGAGGGCGCCCCCCAAACAAACAAAAAAAGAAGACGAAGAAAGTTACCATACTTTAGCCATAGAGAAAGGCCAACGCACTTTTCCTTTTGTACGGGAATAACCCCCCCCCCCCTAAAAATCCTCTTAAGAATTCATGAGATTCCCAGAACACAGTGAGACACAAAGGGGGGATCACCATTCTACACACCGAGCACCAAATGTCCACCAGCCACGTACAACCAATTTTGCAGTTTACATGTATTTTGTTCATCTTCCGTTTCGTGTGCAAACATTTGTGTATGTTTTTCGTTTTGAAATAATAATAAGCAACAAAAGTTCGTTCAGAAAAAAAAGTTCTTAAAAAAATCCTTTCGGCGAAAAAAAAAACTGGCCATGCAACTTTCAACGGAAATACATTATACATCCCACGATAGTTATCGCTGATATCAAGTTTGTGAAAAGATAACATTAATTTGACAAACAGATTACTTCCAAACATTGCTATATTTAGACATTAGCAAACCACACGAAGGATTAATCCCTTGGATTTAATATGCTTTAATCCATTAACTTTGTTTGGAAAGCCTGATAACACACTGTGTATTGAGCGATACGATTGTATGTGATCCAAGCCTTCGTGGGTAAACCTCCTACCACGTTGAGCCCTCCCCCCTCCCACCCCACTTCAAGCACAGATTGGTTTCAGTCGAGTATCAAGTATGGACTTCGAGATGAGTATTTTTTTAGCTGAGTTACGAGTATCGAGTACTAGTGCCATCAAAAGAATACTTGAGTAATAGTCGAGTAAGAGTACCGAGTATCGAGTGCCATCCAAACGATACTCGAGTAGTAGTCGAGTAAGAGTATCGAGTATCGAGTGCCATCAAAACAATCCGTAGCTAGATATGCTCCCAATTTAAACAAAATAGATAGTCAGTATAAATCTTTACCCGCCGCGCAAAGCTCTTCGGGTAAAATTTTATCAACGCTAACGATCTCAACAGAATTGACTTTTTACTCCCCGCCTGTCAAACCAGTGTTGCAATTATTGAGTAATGTTGAACTTTGAGTTTTTGGTTCGTGACATCTGTCTGTGAATCAAGGTCGTGTCTACTGGGCAAGGTAATATATTTGCACTAACACAATGCTATGGATAACTACACTCAATTGTGTTTTGACAATCATTGATTTGAACGAGTTGAAGTGTTTGCGCTTTATCTGATTTTTTTTCAGGGTCATAGGAATTACGAACGAGAACTGAATTTTTGGATTGAAAATTGTGTCCAAAAACAAATCCCCTTATTGTGGTAACTGATGTGGCATAAAAAGGTTTATGCCAAAAATGCAGCCAAATAACTTTAAGGTGATGTAGCAATTATCATTAGTGTGCACACTGTAAAATAAATAGTGTTAATTTTGCACAACTTGCAGCGTTGTGACGTCATGCATTACGTGTCTTGCTGAAACTTGTCGGCGCACTATATAAGCAGGTGAGGGGCCAGCCTGCGAAACCATACATGTTTATTCACAATTTTGTTGAAACAAAATTAACGCAAAGCGTACCTCGAGAAAGTGACTTCATTTCTCCATCACGGACTCATGAATGATATTGTTTGCACTCGTTTTCCCAATCGTTTTACAGCTTCATGGATTTGTCAAAGATCAATAGCTTCCCCCATTCAACAAGACTGCAATGCGTCATTGTGCTTAAAAGTAGCTTTTATAGCGCCATTATTTTGACCTAGTAACACGTACTTTTGGCTGCTATGGTGGCCTGATCGCGTGTCACACCATGGGGTGAGAACGCTACATTGCAACATGTGTAGTGCCAATGGTTTACTTTTTGTCTTGCAACGAATATTCATTCAACCTTCGTGTTGGAGGCGCAGCCGCATTGACCAATCAGGGCCGATAATCCCCGCCTGACTGCTTAAGCGCCAATTGCAAACGGCTATGCAAATCAACTGGGCTGTTCTTTTGATCACACTCCCTCCCTTGCCTCCCACTGACGGCTATGTGAAATATGTGTACTGGTCGGCGTGTGGCGGTTGAATTAGAAATTCAGACCACAAGGTGTAAGTATCAATGGCCGAACCACAGTCTCGTGCAAGTGTAATTCATTGACTGTTGGGTATGGCCATGTTTAGTATGTACGGAATGAGGTACATTATGTACAGTCACATGTGCTGTATGTACAGTCAACTTATGAGGGCTGGATGCTCCTGAAGCAAAATCACTTATAAATAATTCCTGAACTTGAACCGTGAGGGAAGAGCTGTTTTCCATAAGCCTTTTTCGTCACCACCGACACTACCAGCACGACTGCACCATGGAGGACATAATACAACTCAATACCACTCTCAAACCCTTCGAGCCAGCATTTATGTTCGAGTTTGAGAGACAATTCCGGCCGGAACCCAACCTGCGGTGGTTTTACAACAACTGGCACCTATCTGTGGTATTCAGCGCGGTGTACGTTGTGCTGGTTTTCGCCGGCCGACGTTTCATGGAGTCGAGACAGCCGTTCGATCTGCGCATTCCCCTTGCAGTATGGTCCGCCGCACTCGCTGCCTTCAGCTGGATGGGCATGATCAGATTCGCCACCGGGACCTTCGATGTGCTCCGGACCCACGGCTTGGATGCGACCATCTGCAACCCGGTCCTCTTCAAGGGGATGGCCGGGTTCTGGATATGGGTGTTCACCCTGAGTAAACTCCCCGAACTCATCGACACGGCGTTCATCGTGCTCCGTAAACAGAACTTGATCTTTCTCCACTGGTACCACCACATCACCGTCCTCATGTACTCGTGGTACTCCTACCCTCAAGCGGTCGCTCTGGCTGGCTCCTTCTGTCTCATGAACTTCACAGTTCACTCCATAATGTATTCATATTACGCCATCAGGGCCTCCCGGTTGCTACGCATCCCCAGCTGGATTGGCATGGTGATAACGACGTTGCAGATCACCCAGATGCTCGTGGGATGCGTTGTCAACGGTTACGCCTACTGGAAAATTCAAAATGGCGGCTACTGTGCAACAAACGACCAGAACATGACCGTGTCTTCCCTCATGTACTTCAGCTACTTACTCCTCTTCCTCAACTTCTTCATCGGCAGATACGTCGTCTCGAAGCCAAGCAGTGATGGGAAAAGAAAAGATCGCAATCAAAACGGGAACGGCAGCTTGCAACAAAAGAAAGGACTGTAAACAAAAAAATATGCAACGAGGGAAATGTAATTTTAAATAAATGCGTTCCAGTTAATTATAATCATTAACCGAAGATGCTTTCATCCTCATGTTGAGGGAAAATAAGATGATAATGGCAAGTAACTATTGGGTTCACTCAACTATGTAAATCGCTCTCTTTTGTTGGGCTCTGAAAGGAGCCATTGTTGTGGTATTGACGTTTCGCACAGTACCCTGCTCGTCTTCAGGAGAAAGTCATACGTTCGAAGGGTTCTTGTCAAAGAAAGGTTCTTGTTACATTTCAAAATAATCGTAAAGACGGTTTCTTCCGAAGAGGTGTAAGCTGTATTCCAGAGATAATTTTAAAAAAAACTACAGCAAGCTTTGGCCTCTAGTCGGATCAGTGGCTGCGGCTGTAACTAGATCGTACATATGACACGTTTTTGGCTTCCTTTTATCAACAAACTCAGCAACCAGCCGGAGATACACAAGTAACCCAAACTCTAGACCGGTATTAAAATCATGTCCTGCTTGCTTGAAGTAAAGCAAAGTAAAACCAGGGCCCGATTTCATCGAGTTGCTTTAGCACAAAAAGCTACCTCAGCACAACAAAATATTCCTCACCAGAATATTAGGTTACCAACCAAAGTAGGCCTACGATGTCGCATGTACTACCTGTAACTGGTGTCCTGCGTTTTCAGTAATTTTCCTAAGCAGAAAAAATGTTAAGCACTATTTTCTGCTTGATAAGCAACTGGTTGTACAATAATGTAGTTTATATGTTTCTTCCTCCGTGGTTTATGGAAGTAATTGGGAGTGCTTAGTCATGTAACACATTTGCATATTTGATACGAAAAACAAACGGAAACTGATTAGTGTGGCCTTCACAAACGTAAGCTTTGATACTGAACCCAGGAGGGCCTTTTCCAAACTACGGTTTAGATCCCGCTCGTCTCTGGCTACTGGCCCTGTTTGATGTTGAGTTAAACCATTCGAAAAAGCACACTGCTCCAAAAGTAATGGCGGAGCCCAAGCCGGAACCAAGATCATAAGGCTACGTTTCGAAAAGGCTCCCACTAAAGTTGCAAAGAAGGAAATTACTGTATGTTTTGTAATCGATCTCATGCACATGACGTTATTATAGTGCGCCCTCAGCCAGAGGTCAAAAGAAGGTTGCTTGTTGGCCAATCCTGTGAGCCTCGCGTACATAGATGAGCACCATCGTTTTACCTCTAAGATGGCGGAGTGATGACGTCACTGCATAATGTGTGTAGTTAACTAACTCAACTTTACAATCGACCAATTTTGTATACTGTTTCCTTTGTGACTGTTTTGATGTGACTAACTTTAAATTATGTGTTATTCAGAATAGATTCATTTTCTTTGGCTACAATTTTGAATTAATGGTGTACAAATAATCAAAGCATAACTTGAAATGCGTAATTTTAATTAAATTATTATGTGTAATATTGGAATACTTGGCATAATCCGTGAACCCGCAGTGGGTCTCTTGTAATCGTGTTTTTGTTACGTCTGTATAAAAAAAACAATCTAAAACTATTTAAAATAATAATACTAGACGACCCCACCCCTCCTACACACCCCACCCTTTCAATGCCACACCCAAGAGGGGTGAACCAATCAAGCGCCAAGGCCTCGCAGTACGACCGTTCCCATCATGCATCCCAACACCTTGAACGAGAATGTGTACAAGCTCATGGGTGCATGCACAACTAAATGAACTCCCATCGCATATATTGCTGAATGCTAAATATTCGAAAACAAAAATACCTTTAAAAATACTCAGAAGTCTCACAGCTTTTTTACAGTAAAGGGTAAATTATCCATTGAACTGTTATGCTCTGCTCAATTTGGTACGGGGAGTCCCAACGCCCGTCGAGTCAGTCTCCCTCCACATAAAAACAGCTCACCCCTGTATCAAGTTTCGAACGTCCGAGCGTCAATGTTGAAAAAAATGTTCCCTACACCTTCGGGCAATATAACAAATTTTCAGAGAATAATATGTCATTCAAAATACCTCAAGTTGGAAGTCAACAATACCCTGTTCACAATATTGGGCAAAATGTTAACACTTTACCCCCCCCCCTTTTTACTTGGCTCTCAGATGTGTCTATAATAATTATATCAAGTAATAAACCACAAGGGAAACTGACTGGGTAAATATTTAATTAACTTGGGCTTTGAACAAAGAAAAATTGACTGGAGCAGGACTTGAACCAACGACCTCCGGATTAACGTACCGGCGCTCTACCAACTAAGATATTCAGCCCTATGTTGGCGGTCTCCCTATTAGTCAACATCTTTGTTCGGAGGTGCCAGTCAGAAGCCATGCAACCGTTAGCTGCCGTGTAGCCAGGGATCACACCCAAGTTTACTATACAACCTGGGAAGCGGCAGCCACGGGATCACCTTAAAAGGGGATGCGACTTTTTAATAATAAATATCAAGTAATAAACCACAAGGGAAACTGACCGGGTAAATTTTTAATTAATTTGGGTTTTGAACAAAGAAAAATTGACTATAATAATATTTTATTATAGTATAATTTTGAGGACCTACAAAATATTAATGAGGCCGCCGGTGCTCTGTTTTCTCCTTATTAAGTGGGATGCACCCTCATCAACCCATTCGAGCGGTCTTGGGTGAGACTGGTGGGTCTGAGCAAAAGCCGTCCCAAGATGCATTGGTAAAGGAAGTTGGCTCTCGACCCGGGTGGGTTCACCCGGGTCTACCCGGGCGAGCCCATCGAACGAATCATTTATACATATATGAGGTTTTGCAAATGGTTTATGAGTATGTTTTAATGTTATTTTGTGCTCTTAGCATTAGTTGATATATGGTATACCTCGGCGAGGCTCACCGCAAAATAAACATTGCCGCCCAGTTACTCGTTGAGCGCCCTCTATCGGCGCATTTGGTTGCAGACTGATTATAAACCCAGACACAGCGGGCCATTAATAAATTAGACTTGTGTGAGTCCCTTTCAACATTCAAATATAATATTAATACATTTTAATAATGGTTCATAATAAACAACTGTCACCATTTTTGGAGTCAATGTCCCCGTGTGTTAATATGCGAGGTAGTGCGCAAATTATGATTATCCCTTTCTCATTACTATTATAAAAAGAATTTTCAGTGCCATGTTTGCTTTCTGTCTTTTTTTATCTGAATAAACTCAAATCAAACTGAGTCAAGTCGTAGTCCACGAACTGGGAATAAAAAAACGTAAATTTTATGACAACCCGCGCCGAATACGATTAAAGAGAGAATGTTGTAATAACCTATAGAGAAAGTTTGGTACCGAAAGCCAGATTATCGGACTTAATACTACACTGATTCAAAACCTATCCTGTACAATCTTTGTTACTATCTTCGGTCAAGACCGATAGAAAGCGAAATGTGCGCCCTACCACATCTATTCCCGGAACAACACCTCATCCAACAACCACCAGCAAACTTTCTGTTTCTCCTCCAATATTTATCAAAACAAAATGTGTTACCTGGGATCAGCTGTTACCAAGGCAACTGTCTGCTGGCGGCAACATCTATTTTCAGATGGATAAACAAAAAATACAAACGATTATAGCGTACTAACGATACAGCGTAAACCAGCGACTAAAGTGGTACCCTAAACAGTGACCCCCCCCCCCCACTGATAAAACACTGTTGTCATGCTATTGATGTCAAAATAAACAAGTTAGTATGCAAAGTTTCATATAAAAACTACAATCATTATTGAGAAAATACGATTTTTTTTAACCAAAAAACTATAAAAAGCACTTCAGTGTCAATTTTTTTTATTTATTATGTCATCATGTAGAACTATGGTCAGTAAAGGCAAACAATATGGCAAATTTCATAAAAATCGGTCGTTAACTAGGAAAACAAGGGTACTGTATTTTGTACGCTATGCTCCCCGCCCCAAAGAAAACAAGACCAGCGCTGATACTAATAGGCTTGAACGCTTTCTGGCAATTTTTTAGACGCTCAACAAACAACCACGTTTAACAATGCACAAAGTTTGCATTCAATTGAAAACGAATTTTTGAGGGTTTTGTGGTTGTGCAGTTGTTCAAGACGGTCATGCCCTTATGAATAATAGCACTCAGCGTTTGAGTGCCTACGTGTTTGCAATTCAAACAAAATAAAACTATAAACGAGTGCCAAGGCCATCTTGGTATTCAGGCGTAACATTTGTAACTATTTATGAACTTTTTTTTTCTCTTTTTTTTTTGGTGGGGGTCCTTTCTGTTATGCTTGTACTACAGGCTAAGTTAATTCTGACCGTAAAAAATATATCCCCTGAACAAAATAACTTTAAAGGAGAGTGGTTATAAAAAAAAAACAGGTCCCTAAGTCTTGTTACTATTTATTTAAGTTATAAATATGAGATATATCGTAGTTACTATTTATGCTCATTTATAATTATTGGATACATCATAGTTACTATTTAGGCTAATTCATAACTATGAGATTTTATCCATACTTATGAGTTATGCTAATTTATAATTGAGACCTATCATAGTTATGATTTATGCTAATTGATATTATGAGATTTAATCCATAATTATGCTAATTTATAATTATAAGAGATATATCATAGTTATGATTTATTCTAATTCAGAGCTATTGAATGTGATTTTTATGATTGTGACGTTCTTTTCTGAATGTCACTTTAAAGCTTCCGTATAGGGAGAACACCTACATAAAAAAATCTTGTGAGTGTTGAAAAAAATGTGCAGGAGAAACGGGGTTTGGTAAATGATTCGTGTTTCCACAAAAAAAATGGAAGGAAGTGTTTATAAACACACAACTGACACAAATTGGCGGTCACACTGATGCTCGACCCGGGTCACGCTCACCCGGAAACTAGACTTATTGGGGACCGATGTATTTTTGTCATGAGGGTGTGGCGTTCAAGGACTCACAAAATGATTTGTGCTTTACAACTGAACCGCACGGAGTGAATAATAAAAGGCATCGTGGCAAGTCTATTGACTGGATTCGTTTCTGCTGGTAAAAGCAGATGGCGTGATTTGAAGGCAAGGTTATGTACATAATGGCATGCGCGGGGGACATGCTCGCTGCGCTCGAGATAGGGACGGCTTATACGTTGTATAAATTATAATGACTAATGAGCAGTATATGCTAACTAGCTCGGTATGAATATGAACAAGTACAGTGTACATGTGCATACCGTCTGACGCACAGCTGCGGGGGACAATGCGTACGTACGTTGTACAAGGGTAGTCCACTACATGTACGCTGTACACATTCTGACAAGGTCTCCTAAGGGTTGAACTCTTTGCACGTCACATGCGCTGCTCAAGCTTATAAAGACAGGTCAATACTACTAGGCAGCTGAATTTCACCGGCAGAGAAGATGTCCGAGACACGGGGATTTCCACCGGTTACTCTCCCTCTGCAAGTGCCGTTGAACACGACCAAAGTACCCGTGGTGTACGCCTATGAGTTCGCTTTCGAACGGAGATTCGATCATGAGTGGGGAGTGGGCCTTTTTCAGCAGTACTGGTCAGTGGGAATTCCCCTCTGCAGTCTGTATGTTCTACTCATACTTGTGGGGCAGCGGATCATGCGGGACCGGCCGCCCTACGATCTCCGGCGGGCCCTGACGGCGTGGTCCGTCGGCCTGGCCATCTTCAGCTGGATCGGACTGTTCCGTGGTTGGGAGGAGAGCTACTACATGGCCACTACCTACGGCTTCAAATCTATAGCGTGCGACTCCGTTGGCTTCATAGGGGCGAGCGGTCTGTGGGCCTGGCTCTTCGCAGCGAGCAAACTGGTCGAGTTGGGCGATACGGCGTTCATCGTACTACGAAAGCAGAAGTTGATCTTCCTCCATTGGTACCACCATATCACTGTACTGTTGTACACATGGTACAGTTACGGGTGTTACACCTCGACAGGGCGGTGCTTTCTTGTCATGAATTACACCGTCCACGCCTTCATGTACACCTACTATGCGCTGAAGGCGTCCCGTGTTGTGAGGATTCCCCGTAAAGTCAACGTCTGCATAACCATTTTGCAAATTATGCAAATGTTTATGGGAATTATCATCAACCTTTACGCTCATACGGTCCTCAAACGCGGAGAGCCCTGCGATGTCACCTGGCGTAACCTGGAGGTGTCCTTCGTCATGTATCTTAGCTATTTCATGCTCTTCGCGAACTATTTCTACAGGGCTTACTTCGCAAAGCAACAGGAGAAACTTGCCGACAAGTCGGACATGCAAGAGTCGAATGGTCAACTCGAAAACGAAGGAAAGAAGACAATCTAATTTTTTTCCATCAACTTTTTACAATAAACCATAATACACGATTATGAATTATTAATGTACATCATATGTTATCTATCGTTGGTCTTACACAGTTGACATTCTACGCTAAATGGATGGGTTTTAAATTTATAGTGCTCCATCAAATTTTACTTCTCTCATGCGTGTTGCTTTTCAACAGAGATGAATGTAATTTTATAACGCATTCCATTCATTTCTGAAACACCATGCGTCCGGACAAACAGGCATGGCTAAAATTGTTGTTATGCCACGGTTTAAGTATGTCACACTTGGTATGTTCTTTTCACTTCTTTCTATAAAAAAAAATGCGTTTGCAGTTTGAAACGGTTTTCACAAGTTTCATGTTCGGCGAGCTACAGTAAAACATGTTATTTTAACACTAGTTTGCGTAAAATGTTGTGACTGTACCCGCAGGTGCCCGACGACTGTGCAAGTCCAGTCTCGCGCATATTGATAACTATTAGGGACCTTGGTTCCCCACGTACACATAAACATGTACATGTACCGTTTCAACTTCTAAAGAGGGCTTAATGCGCATTTTCAACAGGGCCCAACTTCAAAAACGCGCAATATGGTGCGCAGTCTCCTATCCTTGTCTGACGCCCTTCCAGACCTGAATTTATCTAGAGCCGATTGCTCTCACAAAAAGTACCAGACTATGTTTTGTTTGCGGATTGGTTGGACGCATTGTGTGTATAAGGCCGTGTCCGAAACGGC
>CM021545.1:1631051-1649351 GCA_010994315.2 Pisaster ochraceus | reverse complement strand
TCTACACTGAAACCTCTGAACCCCTACAAAGAAAACCACCATCTCAAACACTCTCGAGTCTCCTGACGATGACTAGAGCAGGCTAGTCAAAACGTCGAGACCAATTTAAGAACTCGCTCCGCGGCGGTGAAGTTACTAACGAGAAGTCCCCTCGATCCACTAAGCTAAAGTAGTAGTCCCGCCCGATTCCCTACCTGACCAGGGCCCAATTTCATAGAGCTGCTTAAGCATAAAAAGTTGCTAAACACAACAAAATTATGCTTACCAGAATATGGTTACCAGCTAAAATACCATTTATCATGTACAAAATGTAACTGGTATCCTGCTTAGTTTCGTTTAGCAGAAATATATTAAGCAATATTTTCTGCTTAAGCAGCTCTATGAAAGACAAAAAAACAAAGTATGGATTTTTGAGCTCAAACAATAGTTGTACCTAAATTTCGTTGTGTTGTGTGAGTTTTATGTTCTATTTATTTTGCCATTTGTTTGACAAAGAATGTGTACACATTTCTGTTAATTTATTGAGGTGGATTTTGAGGAAGGAAATAAAATCATCTCGAAGAAAGTGAAGATGTTGTCATTTCACCGATAGGTTGTAGTTTTGTGTTTAGCCAGTTCTAAATAAATGGCTTTGCTAACTGCAGAATTCTGTGCTTAAATACGGTCACCATTCTCCGTTTCTGCGCTAGCTGTGTCAGCGTAGAATGCATTAGTAGTGTGAAGTGCACACATGCACTAGCAACAATTCCTCGCTAACTTGTGAAACACGCTTACAATAAAGCTCAGATTTTTCTGCTACTGGAAGTGTTGAATTTTTTGCTTACAGTAAGCAAAGGCATAGAATTGGGTCAGAATGTAAATTAACTGACTCAAAAGCCACAAACCTGCAACATGTTGACCAATCCAAGCTTCTGATTGCTCTACCCCATGCTCAGGTTTAAGCCTCCTTTGCCCTAATCCATAAACTTTAAGCTGTAAAGTAGAAAATGATGCTTAGAAGTTGTTTCCGCTAAGCAAAAGTTTGCAGGGAACCAGTCACAAACACTATACATTACATGACATTTTGGCTGGTAACCCGCTTTTTCTAAGCAAAGTTTGTTCGTGCTAAAGATTTTCGTTTTATATAACTGGGCCCAGGTTTTCATGTTTCTGGTACCCAGACTTGACTGTCCAGGCCCCAATAAAAAATAGCTTGTCACAAATCAATTTTGCTTACCAGAATAATGTTACCAGCCAAAAGACTTTATCACATGTACCATCTGTGACTGGTATCCTGCTTATTTTGCTCTTAGCTGAAAACTGTTCAGAAGTATTTTTCTACTTAGCAGCTCTATGAAATTAGGCACTGGTTTGAAGACCTTTGGTCGTTTGACATCTCTCGAACTCGATGGTCCTTACGACATACACAGTCTTTCACACACGCAAAGAAAAATCAATCTGCAATATCCAACTTATTTTCAGAAAATGCAACCCTAAATATAGGTCTTTATTTACTCTCATGCATTCACTTGAAATTCGATTACAGTATCGACTTTAACAAATCTGACCTTTATTGCGTTGAGGGGGGTCAAGAGGTGGATAGCTTCTCTTTAAGGCACAGACTGTTTCTGATTTGTGGCTACTTCTCCAACGTTGCTGCTGCAGCCAAAAGTCGTAGCCGTAATGGCTTGATTTTAAGGCTATGTCTAAATTGGTGGCTACAGCTACGGTTATGGCTAGACTTCTGCGCCACTGTGTGTTGAAGTAAATGACGTCCTTAGCAACACCCTTAGCAACAGTCAAAGCTGTAACCATAGCCGCCGAATCGGATATGGCCTTAGAAGCAAATAAAATGGCATCAAAGTTGCCAATAGAGGGCGCCAGATAAATTTGACAATAGAGAGGTTTCACGTGACGTCACTTCATTGTCTCCGCCGCCATGTTGAGTACTAAAATACCGTTCGTGTGGTGGGGAAATAGTACCCAACATGGCCGTCACAATGACCTTTTAAGGGGTCACGCAACCTCTCTATACAACAAAACTGGGTGCTGAAAGTTGATTACACTGCAATGTGTGGCAGTTGTAATTCTCTGGTGCTGCCATTTTCTCGTCACTCAAAATGAAATCATCATAACCAAATAGAGACTGGCAAGAAAATAATGTTTGTTACCTCTTTTTGGTTGAAATAACATGTTCCCATGATGATGACTTAGACTCATAAATAGGCAATGGCAGTACGATAAAAAAGCGTTCGAACAGGAAGTTTTGAATTTGCAAAATGTTTTGACATTTAAATCGGCCATGTTTATACACACAAACCTTGTGAAAAAATTGTTAACATGGGTCCTAACAAAAGTTGTTCAAACCCTGCATCTAACCTTATCTAACCCTGTTTTTGTCCATATAAAAATTGTTAAAGGCCATCAAAAAGTTCGGACCTTTATCAACGACCTTGTTTATTTGTGATTTTGATGCATTAGTTGAAGTTCGTCGAACAGTTTGGAGGAATCCGTTGCTCCTTTTTCGATCATCTTCTTCAGGGCAATGGCTTGATCCTTCGAGCTGTGGAAATCCTCTTTCCAGAAATAGATGCTACAATAGGAGAAAAACAAATACAAATGAAATAGTATAGCAATGACAACTGTTAAAGATTTTTTTGAAATGGTGTCTTTCTGGTATCTGGACAAACAGCACCACTCTACGATCCTCTACGTAAGTGTGACATAATTCCACTGTAAGCCACGCCCACTTAACACAAACTGGCTCGACACTGATTACCAGAAGCCCGTAGGAGTTTCATTGAGCTAGTTTTTTTTCTTTGATAATTTATGCAAGAAAAGTTTTAAAATTAGACTTGGCTTTTACATTCTTCAAAGACTCTAGTCTTCTCAAAATTTATTCAGAAAAAAAGTCTCTTTTTTTAATATAAATTTGCGAAAAATGGCCACGCACCTTTAATAACAATGAAATTTCAGTTCTAAAAAAGTTTTAGTTTTTTTTTAAGCAATATTTTTAATGTTACTTATTTTTGTGACTTTCTATGCAACTTTTAAGTTTAAAAATGCAAACAATTTTCTTACCTCGAAAGGAAAAATTTGATATTAAAATAATTTGCTTCGTTTCGATCAAATTGTGTGTAAACTGAGCCTACATACACTAATCATACACCAAGAGTGTTATTTTATCTCTTTCTTTTTAAAATTGTTGTATTCCTTTTTTATGAAAGTTTGCCCCAAACAAGGTTAAAATCTACTCTTGGTAAGGGGCTACAAGAAGAAAACATTTACGATGAAAATAACTCAGGGGGAGCTGAAGGTAGGAATTGATATTCCTCTAGAATTGTAGGACGGAGGGAAACATGCACCAGGCAAGGAGTTCCAAAGAGATCTAAAAATGTCTCATATTGCTTCACTCAGTTTTTCTTTGCCACCCTGGAAAGAAAATTGAAAAAGTAAATTGGTAGAACTGCCTGGGGCAAGCCAAGCCCAGAAGAAGTTTGAATATATATACTGCGGATGAAGGCCACTTTCCCCTACTGGCATTTGAATGACAGGAATGTGCCTGGAGCAATGGGGGACATGTCCTGTGCACACCATGGGAAAAGACCGTGAACTTTTGACTGCGGCAGGGGAAATTCTTTCAAATTAAACTCTTCTATTGCTACCCTTTTTTTGTGCCAGGCTCTCTGTAATATCAAACCCCTGGTTTCAACCCTCATCTAAAAAAAGATTCAGACTGCATAGGGTGAGCAGAACCCATTCTTCCTTTAAAGGTAACGTCACCATTTGGTTTGGGTCTCTGTAATGCCGATTTACAAGCAAAATTGTCAAGAAAAATACAATAAAAGTCAACCACACCAGGAACACCAGGGTTTTTAAATGCATTACACAGAGGACGGAGCAATAATGGTTGAGTGTCTTGCTTAAGGACACAAGTGTCGAGACCGGGACTCGAACCCACACTCTGCTGATCAGCAACCAACAGGCTCAAGTCCGGTGGGCTCGACCGCTTGGCTGCTACACACCAATCTTATTTACTAACAATCAAGAGAGGATTTTCAAACATGTCAGCAAGGCACAAAAATTTGCTAAGCACCATAAAATGTTGCTTACCAGAATAAGGTTACCAGCCAAACTTCCAGGTCACATGTACAATTTGTGACTGGTATCCTGCTCATTTCTGCTTCAGCAGGAAATTGTTAAGCATTATTTTCTGCTTTTAAGCAGCTCTATGAAATTGAGCCCAGGGCCCAACTTCATATAACTACTTAAGCAGACAAATCCGCTTAACAGTTTTCTGCTAAGAAGAGAATGGGCAAGAAACCAGTCACAGATGGTACATGTGATATATATGGTGTTTCGGCTGGTAACCTTATTCTGGTAAGCAAAACAATGTTGTGCTTAGCTGCTTTTGGTGCTTCAGCTCATGAAACCGTCTTGAAGGGAAGGTACACCTTTGATAATTACTCAAAAAAGTAAATGACCATAAAAAATACTTGGTAAGGTATACTTTGCCTTTAGAAACAAATTTTTTTAACAAGTTACGTACTTGTCACTGCCTCTGATTTCACTCCAATCACCATGGGAGATATTCGGCTCCGGACATCCCACATGATTGGGCTGAGCTATTCTCGGAGGAAGCAGAGGTTGGGAGGGGTCGTCTTCGTGGGCTCTCTCGGCCCTCAGTCTTTCTTGAACACGCTCACAGACATAACACTCAAACGCAGTGATGAAACTGGGCGCTCGCCATTCATTAATGCCCCATGTTCTGCTCTCCATTGTTTGTCTGTATCATAGGAAAAGAGGATCTAGCAAGTTTAGAGTTACGGGCGAGAGTCATCTTTGATATAAAAGGTCTGGAACATTCTAAAGGTTTATCTATGTGTTTTATATTATGTGCTTGATATACATTTAGCTATAAACTGAAAAGCAAGCCATGGTTTTTAATGGAACACTTCCTCAGGCGGTAAAAATATCTCTTGCACTAAGAGTACACAACTGGCCCCAACCCAACTTTAGTTGGGCGGATCTCAATTGGGCCCAGCCTAACTATGCACCAACTTTTGCTTCCTCACTACAGAATCAGCCAAACCATAGTTGGGCCCCAGACCAGTTGAGTAAATCTCAGTTGGGCCAAACACTACAACAGTTTGTCTGATTTTTACAGGCCTTTTCTTTTTAAACCTGAGCAGCTTAGACTTAGCCTTCGGTTTGGGCTGTCAGTGAAATTTGAAAACGTACATTTTCGGGACTTCAAACAGTGCCTAACCCAGAGCAGAAGCCCAGGTCGTGGTTTTGAAGACGCCCAAAGTTAGGGCAGAACACAGCTATCACAATGGAGGCACCCGTGCTAAATTTAAAGCCACATCTGATCCAAGTGACTTTAGTTAATACGGCTATGGCTGTTGGCTTAACCCTTACTGACTGGGGAAGTTTGGCTAGACTGAGCTGAGGCCCATGTGCCACAGCCATCAAATTGGACAATGCATAAGCGTCAAACACTCCAGACTTTTGGGTGTGCTGTCGCAGTTTTGATTGGGAATAAAGGGGCGGAGCCAACTGGATGAATCAGTGTCTTCAGCGGCTGGTCTTACCTTAACAAATTATTTTCAATACCAACGTCCTTGAAGGAAAGATATTTCTGATATTCTTCATCGTTTTCATCCAGACGTTTGATGAACGCTGCAAGCTCCTTGGGCGATTTGAAATCATCCGCGAAGATGACGGAGTGATCGTCAGGCATCCAATCTTGAGCTGAGGGAGAGCCCCTGTAGATCGGGACTGACCCCACATGGAGCGGCCGTATCAACTTCTCGGTGATGTAGTCCTCACAGATTCCGTTCTCAAACGCCAGATGGAATTTATATCTCGCGATGAAATCGAGGAACTGTTGGGCTTCCATGGATTCTACCGGATCTTGTAGACTTGCAGGTAGCTGTTTATTGTTGACGCATTTCCCGTAGGAATCCACATCTATATATTTCATTAGTTCTTTAACATAGCGGTCACGATCCGACGGAACGTTACAATGCGTTTGAACGTATAAAATTGGGGCCAGTTTCCGGCGGTGCTGGTTTTTCTTGGCTATCGGGAGAGGTTTTCGTTCCGTCAGGTGTTTCAAATTCTTTATGTGCTGTGTTGTAATTGGGAAGTCTGACTCTCGTCGGAATGTCGACGTATGATTAAAAAGTGACATCGTGACTGCGTGCGAAAATATTTGGTTGTTGAGCGGGGATTCCTCGTGAATAAGCGCCCACTCGTGCCAAGATTCACGTGGAAGAGGTGCTTCATAAGCTCGGAAATCGGTTCCATAAAAAATAATCCCCCTAGCGAGGGGGTCAGATAAAACATTCTTATCTGTTGTGGTTAGACATGTTCCTAGTCCTTCCTCATGCCCACAATCAAGCTGAACGGTCTGTTTACCTTGGAAATGAGGAAATAATTTGTCTGTCCACCAAACAATTGTTGGTTTTGTCAAAGGCTCTGTCCTCACTGGCAACGGCTTGGCAGAATTTCTCATTTCGGTTTCCTGCATACCGGCTACACTGTCGCCCGGCTCAGCTGACCACACTCCTGAACCCGTGTTTGTCTTTGACTTTAACAATGACAGCAGCATCTTCAGCGAATCACTACCGAAGCCGATAACGCCCAGTCCCAAGAAAGTCCCCACAAAAATGACCGTAAAAAGTACAATCAGGAAGACCACTACATACTTGGCATCGACCCCTCCTCTAGGCGGTTGGGGTCCCGGGAGTTTGGACTCGGACGCCGGCGAAGATCGGACTCTTTTTCTGACAGCCGAATCCATGTTAAATTCACACTGTTAATTTAACGATAAAAGCCGGACCACGGTAACTTGTAATTGTATGCTACACTGCACACTCTCTGAGAGCTGTGTTCACGGACCGGTGATCAATCGGAACGGTCGGACGTGCCATGCGCGCACACGTGGGCTAACAGCTGACGTGTGATCAAAACAAGGCCAAGCTAGAGCCCGCCCTCTGTAGGTTTATAAGTGCTTTGACCTTTTCACCCGCCGAGTAGGCCTGCTGAGAAGCGACGCATGTTAAAACTTTGGAAACTTCACAAACTTCCTCTAAAATATTTAATACTAACATAATTCTGAAGTATCTATCATAGTTATAGAAACACTTGGTATATTTTCGTCTGTATTCATAGCAGTCTAAGTAATTATTGTTTTGCCTTTTTTGTGCGTATATTGCGGGGGTGGTGACTTTCCACTGTGCTGGGCGGGGTTGCTTCCCCAGGGAGGGGTGGGGTTGCTTGATATTCTGTAAGTTGTGTACACTTTACTGTTAGCGGCCAATTCTTATTTCAAGGTCGATCCTGTGGAAAACAATTAGGTTCCCCCTCCCCAAATTCTTGATTTTGTCAAATTGTCATGCCTAATTCCCTTCTAGTTTGTTTTGCTTTAAAAATCGTACATTTAGCAGTGTATCTTTTGTAGTTTTTTTCCTAAGTACTTTTTCTTCGAAACAGCTTTGAAAATAGCCAAGAGAAATTGAGGATTGTGTAAGCCTGTAAAGGGCCTAAACGCTTATTGATTTTCCACTCACTTAATTAATTGAAAACAGGTGTTGGTTTTCCTTCTCGATCCTCCATGCATAGTTTACACAGAGCAAAGACAGAAACACTTTTTCATTTGTATATTTAACCCGAATAGTTGTGTAATTTAACTACCTGATTGCTTATCACAATTCTCAATGCCTACGAATTTCAGACGAAACCATAAAATAACAGAACTAGTGTCGCCTGACAAAAAAATACTTCAAACTATCGTCGTGTGAGGCAAAGTGCAAGGGGCTTGGATGTCGCCCGGCCAACCGCGCGCTGCATTGTGGTCCGGGCTGACACTAAATCCGCCATTTTTATTTGGGTTTGTGTACTTTGTATGTGGGACTCAACAGTGAAACTTCGTGCTGTACCATTTGTATGTGTGTGACCTCTGCAATAAACTACACGAAATGACTCTTCAGGAGCATCTCCCAGGTGGTTAACTGCAGCTCCTTTTGAAGTTAAATTCTTCTGGTGTTGGGTTTCTTTGCTCAGCTCTGGGAGTCAGTGTCCCAAACTTCCGAGGAGAGCGGGCGGGGAAGTCCGCGGACGACGTTGTTTGGGTTCGTGACCCAACCGCGGCAACGGGGAGGTCAGTGCGGAAGAATGCAGCTGCAACGCGGTGTCGCTGGTCGGTACCACAGCAAGTAAAGCCAGCACTTGGCCCCGTGAGCTCACCGACATTCCCACGGTTTTACCTTCAAACCTGTATTTATTTGAGGGATAAACTCTTGCTCTGTGTATTTAAAACGATTCTTTGGAGTGAAAAGACGGCATTTCTGGACAGAGTTTGGTTTGGAGAATGCAAGAAATTGACTTGCTGTTTTTCTCTTGTGCAGTCACTTGGTCATGAAAAACCATACCATGGCAGGCAAGAAACCAAGGAATAGAAATATTTTGTCCCTGGACAAAATGGAAATGTAAGTATGACTTGTTTTGGGGCTCTGTTTTTGACATTATACTATCAATCAGTTGATGTTTGTTTGTTTGTTTTTTATATATATGAGTGCATATTCTTCTGTTCTGGTTATCAGGTTCAGACTTACGTCGTGTACTGTAGTTATTTATAACATGTACTTTTTTCCGTCACTGAACATGTGCAGTGACTGCTGTGGGTGACCATTTATGTATATTGTCAGGCTTGAATATTTTTCTTTAATTACAAAAAAAACCTGGGGAGCCACAAATCAGGAAATGAAAAGGTTATACCATGCATATATGTAGGCCAAAGAGTTTTTATTTTTTATTTTGGAGGATTAAAAGAAAAAGCAGCTATTGCAGGGATTCAAATGGGGAGTGTGTCATTCGCTAAGTGGGAGGCATTCCACGGGGCTACGCACAGGTTCGAAAAAAACAGAAATGTAATATGTTAATATAATATCAGCTACTCGTGTAATGTGTCAAAGAGGGCACTTTAAGATTTCCTGACTACATGTAAGTGTACAGTAGCACCAAAACTTAGCTGGTACTGGCAATATATCCACTATACTTTCTTGTACTGTAGAGATGTTCTCAACAACTTTTGATGTTTTTGTACCAAGTTTTGCTGTGACAAGTTGGACATGATATGATACGTCCAAAAAGAGCTCTAATTAGGCCTGGACACGTTTGAAAGTTGAAACTACAAAGTACTACAAGTACTACATGTATTTTTAAAAGTAATCAGCAGAAGTGAACAAGTATATTCTTGCTGGGGGTTCTTTCATACATGTACATTTACATGGGTTTGGGGTTTTTCTTCTTTAGGGTAATAATTTTCTCCTAAACTTCAATACTATGGTTCATTTAAGGTTGAGGTTAAGCTTAATATGGGAAATGGTTTCACTGTGGTATTGCTCAAAGGTCTCTCATTCTTTAGGATGTTATAACTGAAATTGTTTTATTCATCTTATATTGTCTACTTTCCTTGTATTCTTTAGTCCTCCCTGATTTGCAATAGTACATTTTGCTAGCAGGGTCAAATGATAACAAGTCGATTTTAAAGAAACCCAACTTGTCTCAGATGAGTTACACTTACAGTACATGTACATTGAACAAGAACAATACGTTTATTTTCATCCACATTTTGAAATGTTTATACAGGTATGTTTAGGTTGTTAATTTTTTATGAGCTTGGCCATGACAAGGTTGTCTGGGCCACAGGGGATACTTGATTTATGACAGTTTGTGGTGCTGTTCTGCTCTCACAGGACTAAGGTTAAAAGAGTTCTTGTGTCAGTGTGCACAAGTACATTGTATGCCCATAGAGCTACATGGTACGTCTATTTGAAACTTTTGAAGGGGGCAACATGTCCAAGAGTAGGGCAATAGAGGCGGTGGCCTTCATGTAATTCCAGACCTTTGACAAGCCAGTGTGATATGACAAGTCAACAGGTCCCGCCGGCCATAGTTCATGTTGTTACTAAATAAATTAAGGCAAACCCTGGCTAAATGCTAAACCACGCCAACCTGATCGTCGATGTTTCTAATTAAAACATTCATTTTTATCTTTTTTTTCTTCAAAAAATGTCTTATTTACTCCAATATCTCCTGAACATTCAAAGATTACTTTTAAAACATAATTACTCTTTAAGCATAGTTATTCTTTTATTCCACCTGTAAAAGAAATTTTTTTAATAATCCCTAATTAATACTTCAGATGCTACAGTGCTCCAAATACCCACAGGCCCTCTAGACAAAGTCCAGTAATTTTAGCTTTGGGCCAGTAACCCCACAACCAAACAAGTCCTGCAGTCTAGTGTTTAACCCCACAACCGAACAAGTCCTGCAGTCTGGTGTTTAACCCCACAACCAAAACAAGTCCTGCAGTCTAGTGTTTAACCCCACAACCAAACAAGTCCTGCAAAGTGTGGTCTGCTGTTTTTCCAAACACATTACAAAATTTGTGGATGTATGCTACATTTCTTTTTTTATTTCAAACCTCTTCCTAAAAGTTCACCAAATGTAAATAAGAAACTAAGGTTGTGTTGAATATTTCCAGTCATCAAAACTTCTTTGGTAGTACAAGAACTATTGTCTCTTGGAGATTCTTCGTGAAATTTGAACTGTGCTGCATCAGATCGCCGGAAAGGCAATACATTTTAATTTCTCCTGTTAAGATCAAATGACAACAATATAAAGCATTCCGCTCTGTATTTGTTGATTTAGGTTGCCAAGATATGGAAGCTGCCATTGGCCTCTTGGTGCCAGTGTTACTGACGGAAATAAATGGTTAACTAATTCCCACTTGTGGTTGTTGTTGGACCGGATCAAAGACCGATGATGGAGAGTTAGTGGCGCACAAAGTGTTGTGATTAATGTTGGTTCATGCTCTGTGTGTGTGTGTAGGGAATCTGCCCAATGAACAGAGTCCTTGCTATGTGTTTAAATAGACCGTGCAAGTCCCGTGATATCGGAACTGAGAAAAGAACTCGGAACAAATTTTACGATATTTTTCTGTGAAATCAAATCTTTTTTTGTAAACTCTATTTATTATGTTACGATCAGTAAATCTCTTAAAAGTGTTTGGAAAAAAACCCAGACTTACAGGACTTGTTTGGTTGTGGGGGTTACTGGCCCGATTCTAAATTTGACTGGACTCTGGCCAGTGGGTCCAGTGAGTGTTTCAAGCCCTGCTGAATTGAAACTAAGTTGCATACGTACTCATTTAGTTCTGACCATACCACAAGCTGTACTGCTTCACTGACAAGTAAAACCAAGTATTGCAAACTCAGAAGTTATCCTCTAATTTTATAAGGCTGAGGGATTCATGTATCTGTGTCCTTTTATTGCCAATTTATAAAGTAGTGAAGATTATATATACTACAAGTAAACTCAAGTTAACTAAATTCTGTAAAGTGAACGTCTAGATGTAGTGTTTATGAGGGAAGGGTACGCTCAACTTTTGAGCTGAGCAGAGAAAGTGTACAAGTGATGTTAAGTTAACTAAATTCTGTGCAATGAACCTCTAGATGGGGTTTTATTAGGGAAGAGATGAAGCCTTACAACATGAGGTAAATTGTCAGGCAACTTGAAGGTAGCTTACTGCACTGTATGCAAAGGAACACTTTGGCAGCGCATGAGTCATTCTCCTAGCTGTAACTTACTATTCCCAGGAAAATATTGAGGAAACTGAAATGTGATTGTATTTTCTTATTGGGGATTGTCTGGAACTGGTTGCCTGAAAATTGCCTGGTTTGACTTCGCTTTGAATACCATGTAGCCACATCCTTTTACTGCTAGTAACTTTTTGAACTGAGCGGTGAAAGTATTCAAGTGAAGTCAAGTCAACTAAGTTTTGTATTCTAGAAAGTGCCTTTTCAAACGTGGGTATAATTGATAAAGTTGGCGACAACGTTTGTCCTTGGGTAAAAATTCATTCTTGTTTTAGGGGATGGCCACTTTGTTTTTGTGAAGGGCACAATTTCCATTGATAATGAAAAACCACTATTTCCCAGACAGACAGCATAGTTTGTCAAGTACATGTAGCAAAGAATCAAAGATGACCGAGACTGGGGGTTTAGTGGGTTGACCGTCTGTTCAACCCCTGGCCGGGCTTTGTTACATCCAGTCTAGTTACATATACCTAGTCTGATATTTACGATTGTGAATCACCGCCAAAGGTTACCGTTTGTACAAATCTCAGTGTTTATTGTTGCTTAGCTACATGCCACAATACTTTACAAGATAAATTGGGGATATCGACCTAGGTGATAGATGGCATAAAGGTGACCTTGTTTGGAGCTGATTTTGTTGATAAATTCCAACTGACATGTAGGTAAGAACAGGACTTGCTCTATGGTATGAACAACTGTTATCTTCAGTGTATTTAAGCGTATTTAAGTCTGTATTAGCCGCAGTACACCGAAATCGACTCATCAAGATTTCAGCCACTTGTTGTCGACAAATGGTCAATGTGTGAACTAGGCCCATGATTTTTGATGGCGTTCTTCTTGCGTGGACAAAATATTCTTGGGTCAGCTGTCATCACAGTCATGTTTTGCAGGCTACCGTATTTGCTCGTCAGAACAAAAGTGTTTTTTGCAAAACACTCGATAATTTCACGGTAAATGTAAAGTTTAGCACTCATCTATACTCCTTAATCTTAAGTTGTGCGAAAAATAGCACTGTTAAAATTTAAAGTTGATTTTAAACAAATTTGAAAACTCCCACTTTGGATTCACAGCAGGAATTTATTTGCTTTGATCATGTCACAAAATTGATAATTCACCAATCCAATCCTACATAGCCCACATTATTTTGTTCCCTCAAAAAAAAAAAGATTGTTCCCTCGAAAGTAAAGTGATTAACTTAACATGTTTGCTTTGGATTAATAATCTGCATAAAGATACATTGGTCTCTTTGGATCCTTTGCCGGCTGCTGTCTAGTTTGTTCGTTATGAGGACCAAGTGTTGATTGCATATTGGAGCTTAGCAAAATGACAGAATTCTAAATTGACTGCATCAATCAGAGCCAACGCGCGGTTTGACTCCTAACACATTTTTTTTCGGAAGCAGCGTCTCTCGCTTAAATGCCTCGCCTCACAAAGGAAGCCACCTGCCCTGGAGGGGCTCTTAGGAATCAGGTTCCTTATCAGATTTTGACAAAATTGTGACTTTTATTTCTACAACGGTGCCGCTAATATTGAAACGAGAAAGCAGAGAAAAACTCTGGGGCTTTTCACACATAGCAGTCTAATTTCAAAGAGCTGCTTAAATGCAAGCACAAAACAATGTTGCTTACCAGAATAAGGTTACCAGTGCAGATACCATGTCACACGGACCATTTGTGACTGGTATCCTGCTTGTTTTTTGCTTAGTGGAACATTGTTACTTGCGCAAACCACTTATGAAGTCAACACGGATCAGAACTGTGTCGTTTTTGGCACGGATCGGAGCCTGATAGCATGGAAAGGCTTAGCGATATAAAGAAATCTGCTCGGCAGGGCTACTAACGTTTATTTCTGAATAGTGCAAAGTCAATTGTTAAACACTAAAACTGTCACAAGAGACTGCTTGGTTACACGGAGGTGTTACCCAACTGCTGCCTGATCTCCATTCAGGCCATTTGGGTTGATGTTTGCTCTTAGCACATAAGCACGACTCTGTGAAACTTGCTGTGATGATTCAGCTATTAGTGGGGCACACATGTACTTGGGGGAAATATTATTGGGAATTTTGCCTTCGATGATACGAGCATGGAATTTGGCTCACAGAGTATGAAAGACCACAGATTTGTCCTTTGAAAGAAAAAAACAAGAGGTGGAATAACCAGCAATTTTTCAAAACTTTCAAAAAGGCTGCGATTGCTTGTTTTTCCACCTATTTTTGTTTTGTTTCAAAGGACAGATCTGCAATGGTACTTCATGAAGTTTGAAAGTTTGTGTTTTTTATGGTCAATAAAGCACTATGTATGCATCATTTCAAATTGTACGAAAGTTGAACGATTCGGAAAGTTTGTTTTCTGTAAACAAGTAGCAGTTGTTCTGAGAAACATTTCGATTCAGTCGTTCTATCCCAAACCCATTTCTACGGACAAGACACACCGTAATGTCTGAATCCTCGGCACTATAAAGTCATTAAACTGTTGAATCATGATCAACCCACGGGCAAAGTTGGAACAAAATCCCACTTTTCACAGTCTGCCCGATTATATTGTATTTTGTAAAAACCTGCTTTGCCTGTTATTATCGTGTACGTAATAATAGTACCCCAAAATAAAATCCCATCCATAAAAACTTTTGTTCGTGATGCCAAAAGCTTAGCCCGCATCCAGGGACATTGTTGTCGTATGTCCTCAGGCTTGATTAACCAAGAATAGTCTACTTCCACCCATGAAAGTTCAACTTTATTGAAGTGCAAACTTGACACGTGGCCAAAGAAGAACTCGTGTTAATTCAATGGAGTAGGCACTCTTTTGTCGTTGGAAAATTCATTTAACAAGTTATTTCGTGGTATAAAAATGGTTTGAGTAAATGTCGAGGGTGAAAAGTTGTATTTGAAAAGAAACTGATTTCACACTCGTTTGGCATTCTTTTGTTGTTTTCTTAGTACGTAAGTGTTTGCACAACTCTTCTGCATTGATTATCCATTGCAGTGGCGTGACATGGGGGGGGGGGCAGTTCCTGTTCCCCAAATTGTGTAATTTGTTTGTTGATGAGGCAATTTGTTTGTTGATCAGGCAGGGTTGTTAGGGACCATCTCACATGAAATGGCAATTTACAGACGACCAGTTCCAAGGCAGTGGCCAAGAAGACAAAACAAAAACATTCACTCTTTTCTTTTCCTCGCAGTGTGGTAAATGTTAGACTCGCTTCCATGTGACAATGTCTGTCCTATTCTTGGCTGGATTTCACTGTATAGAGAGCTAAGAGTCACCTCAAACAGGAGGTCCTGTTGGTTGAATTTGGTGGCCTTTTTTTGAAAAATCCAAGATGGCTGGCATGCCACCTCAGGGAAAATGGAAACATTGGTTTTCTAATCTAGTATGCTATACAGATTCAAAAACTTTATAGTTTTGCTATTTCAAAATAACTTGAATGAAAATACACAGCAGACCTGACTAGTATCGGGTATAGGTTGTCAAACTCAACTGAAGCTTGATCGTGAAGCTTTTTTTGTGAAAATTGATCTCAAGTAATATTTTCTAAACTTGTAGAAATCCATACATAACTGTTCTTTGGTTTAGTTAGAGCAAGGAACTCTGGGGTAACAGTTTCTCACCATAGGGATCATTCAAGAAATACCTTTGAAAAAGAACTCGATGCTTGGGGTTGTAAACACAAAGTATCTCGTTCTTCAAAAAAAATGTTGAAACTTGATAAAGTCTCGCATACCAATATGTTTGTGTGATAAACTTAGATCTTGTAAGGCCATAGCGTTTAGCATCTCAAAGGAGCAAGAGGTCACATTTGGGAGTAAAATAAACAGACAGAGGCAGTCCAGTCAGAAATTCAGTACTATCATGGATTTATACCAAGATCCTATATGAATCTAGAAATCACATACTGTCGTCTAGTTGACTTATTTACTTATAAAGTAAACACCCCAATAGCAGTCCTAAAGGGTGGGTTGTGGTCAGTTGTGGATACCGCAAAATAAATACAAATAAACACTGGTAATCCCATACCTCTAACTGGTTGCAAACACTCGTGCCATGGTAAATATGCATTGCCCAAGCTGGATTACATTTTAGGGGTCTCTTGGGCACCCTGCCAAAGTGGGGATTAACTTGAAGTGTTCGCTTTTGGAAAAACTTTACATTGTCCTGTGTGTACTCGTTGGCCCTTGTTGTAAGGCTGAGGTACCAACAAGGCTACGCAGCAGTGTGAAGAGCTTCAGTTTTTTAGCTCATGAAAATGTTCGGAGCGTGTTGTGTGGACCCTGCATTTGTTGCATGGGAGAGTAATTGCAAATAATTACCATACAAAAGAACGTATTGTCTGTTAAGTCTATACTCAAACTTTACTAGATTGCTTGATTGTGCGTCTTGTTCACTCAGGGAGCGGTGCCGTAATTGAGTTTTCAAAATTTGTCAATTGTTCAAGTAATCTCTCTTTACAGTAGTAGCCCACTTGGCAAGTTCCGTTTAAAATATAGCTGAGGACCTCCACTTTCTAAGTTGTTCAAATGCTTTAAAAGTATATATATATTGCAGGCCTGGAATTGTACAGTTCTGTTGTTACTTGGTGCCCCTTAAAAAAATTAACTTTCCATTACATTATTCACAGATTGTCACCATTTTCACAAAGTGTCAAATGCGCCCCACAGCTCCAAAACTCTGTTTTGAGAAAAATGTGTTTCAAGTTTGTTTACTGCTTTTATCAACACTGCTTGTCATTTTATCTTTAACTTTATAACACCAAAACAAGGCTGCATTCTTTTGTCATACAGAACTGTCAATATTGTCCATTCTTTCAACTTTTTAATGAGTTAGCCTATTTAGTTCCTCGACTTATTTGTCACTTCGTGAAAATGAAGAACAAAAACGGGACCTGGCTACTGAGCCCTGTGTGACTAAACAATGTTTACATGGATTTGTCACTTCGTCGAAATGCAAAAGTCTTACCCCGCCTAGCTGTACAACTACAAGTAAAGAATGCTTTTAGTAAAAATTTATTGCTAACCTGTGAAGTATGCTTTTGCTAAGCATCAGGTATGGTTCAGCTTTTAGCGTGGCTCAAGCAAGTGCTGATTTTTTCCACTTAGCACTAAAACCAGAGCCATGCAATTTGACACAGTCTGTTGACATCCATAAACTTATTTGTGCCATTCCAGTCTGGGACCCCACACAAAGTCCTTCCATTCCTTCAATATTAATAATTAATGAATCCTCCATTGATTATTGCTCTGACAATAAGAACACTTGAGCGCCGGAATCTAAATCCTATTATTTGTAAATGGTTCACTGGTATCTCATCGCTGAGTAAACTGTGGGACTTAAAAACAACCTTCGTCTTTTCGTTTGGAAAATGTTTGTGTATTCTTCGCCGAAAAACAATTGCTGGAGTTTTGACGCGAGGTTTTTCTGCAAACAAGTTGTTTAAGACACATGGTCTGGTGCAATGCCTCGTTCTGTCACAAGGGAATACTCATTTGAAATTCCTCAGACTACATCAAGTGTTACTTTGTCACATGTTCTAACCCGAGTTTTGAGTAGTTCCCGGTAAATGATTTCTCATATATAGCAACAATAAAAAATCACTGGTCTTGGCCTGCAATCAAGTGTGGATTTTGAGACCTGGAATATGACCACTGAAATTTGTTTTCAGGTGTGGTCTGTTTATTGAAAACTACACAGAACTCAATTGAATATATTGCACAACAAGACCTAATAAAACTGTTGTGTTCTTTTGGGAAGGAAATTGAAAGGCCAAAGAAAAACAAGCCGACTCTAAAAGTCTATTAGTCCACAGGACCAAGGGCATGTAGATAATTAATTCGGATGTCCATATAATTAATTGACGTCAATTGAAATGGCATTGTGTGAGGCTGCGGTCCTTTGTACCAACGTGTGAGGGATAATCTCCCTGTTAGGCAGAATAGTTCCAGGAGGGGGGGTTCTTTTGAACTCGGTGTAGGTGTGAACTAGGCAACTGTTACCCAGGGAGTGGGCTACCAAATCACCAATCAATAAAAAAAACCGTACCAAATGGTCCATGCCTGCGGGGGCTTTGTTCGTGTAATTGTGAAGTGATCTAAAAACAGATCTGTGGCCATTGTGGGGTCAGCAAGTCAGCAACAAGTGGGGGCCCATAAATACCTCATTTGAAAGTAACAGTGAGCGTAGAGGTAGCTTTAGGTGTAATAAATACACTCCCAAAGATAGCCCTCAAGGGAAACGTGCTGTCAAGATCCAATGAGGGGCTTAATTAAAAAGCGGCTTGGAGATGGAGTTCAGTTTGTGATGTACTCATTTTCCAATCGAAAGTGTCGTTATGAAAGTGGGAAAAAAGTCTCTCACGTCACGTCAAAACTGTGTCAAACGATGTCAAATGCCAATATAATGGGCCCTAACCTTCCAATGTGAACTTGGTCAAAATCCAAAAACATCCACATTTCGATTATAGGCCTATAGGTCTACATTTTTGTACAGCGTTATTTCAGATTTTTGATTTTGAATTTTCAATTGAAAAGGCTGTGAGTTTGACCTTTTGACTGACGCCAAAATTCCTGTTTGGAATGTACGGACCCATTGGTTGTTGATATCCGATGATGTCATGTTTCAAAGTTTGCCCTGAAAGACTATCAAATGAAATTACTTGTTAC
>CM021545.1:1590599-1600798 GCA_010994315.2 Pisaster ochraceus | reverse complement strand
ACTCAGTGACTTCCACAACCATTGTGACGTGTCCACGCACTTGTTAAAACCAAGATACCAAAGAAAAGGCGAAACTTTACCATCTCACGCGTTGAAATAATAATGAAACAACGCACATCAACAGAAACAGACGAACGCGCTGCAAGAAACTGCGTTCAGTTTTCTTCAAGATGGCGCCTCTATTTTTTGACGTCACAATGTAAATCTCCTTGTCTTCTACATTTTGAACTTTTGTCACCGGCGCTTCGATACGTTTGTGACGTTTTTACAACAATTTTACTACCAAACAACAACGTAATCAAACTCTTACTTTGTATTTAGGAGTCGAGTTGACAAAGTTAAGTTGACTAAAGGATAAGCTGAGTTGGGAGGTCGTATCACAAAAATGGTTCGAGATGGCCTTTCAACTTAATTTGCATAACAATAGAGAATCGCGAAAGGAATGTAGGCACAGGTGTTTGCTGGTTGGCCACAAGTTTCGTCGCCATGTTTTGTCCACGAGCAGCAGTAGTCAATAAGTTCACAACTTGGTGGGGTTGTGGCATGCTCCACACAGCGTACAAGCCTACATTCGGACATAAACAGTTCAGAAATGAGCATGTTTTTCGCTCAAGATTATTGTCAACAACTCAAAAGTGTCACAGCTTGCGGCAATTCCAGAGTTTACCGTGTCGCCGTCGGGGTTCACCTCCCGAACGACGTCTGAGCACGACCCACTGGCTGTTGAAGAAAGATGGCGACAAGCACATGGGAAGACTGCCGCCGGGTGACCCACCGCGAAGTGACCCACCGAAAGGCATCTTGCCCGGAAATGAAGACCAGACACCGATGGTGTTTAGTCCAGCAACCGTCCAGGTAAGTTTTCCTCCCTGGTTTTAAAATTGTTGATAACAATTTAAAAGAATTCTGGTCGCGGTCTGTTGGTGTTGTTGATTGTTTTGTAATGAATTGTAACTGTAAATCTTTGTTAGGTCCCAGATAAAATCGCCGTGGGAGGCATTCGCTTTATGATTAGAAATAACAAGTTTACTAGAATGTACATGTAATAATTTCAGCTAATACAGGACAGTTTAAAAGCTCGAAAGCAACCACTGTTTCTACTTGATTAATTTAAATCTTTGTATAAAATTTTCTTCAAAACATGTGAGAGCGGTATCTAACTGTTTTCTATTTCAATTCATGGAGTAAAACTCTGTATTCAAATGTATTTAATTCATTCCAAAACCCCAGTTCATTTAAAAAACTGAAAGTTTCACCTATATTAAAAAATAAATAAATAAATAAATAAATAAATACTTGTAAAACATATAAATAAATATAAAACCACATAACTTTGCCAACTGCCACACTGCATCAGAATAGTTTGTTGTTCTAAATGAAATATGATTCTTTTAAAAACGTTACAAAAACAAATTTGCCATTGGTTGCTGTTGTGTCAAGTGTTGGCCTCTCACTAATGTGACCCTGGGTCGATTCCCAGCTAAGGCCATATAGAGTTGTGCATTGGTTCTCTTCTATACCACTAGGGTTTTTTCTTTGGGCTCTCCAGTTTTCCTCCCTCGTGGAAAAATCAAACACTTTCGATCCCAGGCTGTGCCCCACGGTCTTATACGAGTCGATGTTGTCGCCGCATCCTTCACAACTCAGTTTCTCACCATGAGTAAAGATTAGTGTCCCAAATTATTATTAAACGAAAGCTGTGACTTGTTCCATAAAATTACTGAAGAGATGTCATAACTATGAAACAGACATAAATAAAGAAACATTCTTTTTTGCTCAACGCCAAACAAGCATACTCATTGAACTATTCTGCGAGATGATATTTAACAAAGGCATGACTTTCACAGGTCTTTGCAGACCCGACAATGGCACAGACCGTTCGAGATGTCTCGGTGGACATACAAAAGCTCAAAGGACACATACAGTTCATGAAGGAAGAGTTCTCCGACACCTCCTTCGAGGTCCTCAAACTCTCACAGGGAAGAGCGTCAATAATTGCCGCACTAAAAGAATCAAGAAACCTCAGCCGGGACAATCAAGCCTCCATAACCTCACTCAAGACGGAGCAGAAGAAATTTGATCAGCTCATCGTCTACATCAGTAAAATGGTCGCACGGCACGAGAACCACCTCAACGATGCCAAGACCAGCAACACGATCAAGAAAGTCGACAATCTCTCACAGAGAGTAGATCAATGCAGTGTGAGTGTCGGACAGTTAAAGACAGCCCTTCATAATCAGCTTCAAGTTGAGCTGAAGAAAGCGGTGACTGACGTCAAGAAGCTACAGAATGACTTGAGTCAGATTCAGCTGGAGGTGAAGTACAGAGGGAGGGAGATTGCTGACCTCAAGAGCAAAACCCCTGTGGCACTCTCCGGCCACGACAAGCAACACAAAAAAACATGAAATTAACAAAAAATTATAACGTAGATCTTTGACATGATCTTAATCTTATCCAGTAAATATTTTCAACTTCAAATAACCACACTTGAACTTGTTTTGTTCAAAGAAAAAGACATTAGGAAATGATTTCCTCTTTTTGTTTTCATTTTTCAAATTTTTTTTCTACAGTTTTGGAGGCTGTGGGTAGATATGTAAACGTAATAAATTAAATCAAGTCTTAAGAGATTCAACAAAAGAAATAATTGTTCATTAAAAGACCACAAAGCATCTTGAAATACTGTTCTTGTTTCAAGAAAAGATTCTTTATTTCAATGAAAAAATGTACAAAAGATACGGAGAAATAGATATATACATGGCTTCTTTCACATCATCGTTACCTCAAGAATGCAAGATCTAAACAAACTTGCCTGCAAGTCGGAAGTTTCCTTCTCAATTTTTAGTACAAAAAAGTTGACTTTGGTAAACTACTAAACAATTTCAAACATCAAACTGAGCAAAGAACTACACATGACACCAACAACAGCAAAGGAAACAATATAATTATCACAAATACAGTAGAGCCTGATGTGTCCGTTTGTCTGTGCACAAAAACCATGTTAAGAAAGTCAATTATAATAGGGTCACTGAGTGTCCAGCAGGACACAAAGCTCTACAACGTTTCTCCAGGGAAAGTCCTAGGCAGTAAAATGGCTACTTTAACATAAAATCAACCACCCAAAAATCTCATATTTTCCAACATAATTATGCTTTTTAACAACGGCCATAATGTAAATGGAAATAGGAGAGTAGTGACTAGGTCTTAAATGGCCGTCTCAAACCTTACAGGGTTGTGGTAGTGCATCAGCTGCAAGTAAGCATCCTGCAAATAAGGACCTTGCATTCTGCTCGGTCCTTTAATCACATGGCCACGACCCTGCCGGTTTTAAACGCGGGCGTTTAAAACCCCATCACCTACTCATCCATTCCTTTAGTATGAAATCTCCAAGTTTATTCCAGATACTTGTAAACACAATCGAGTCCTAATTTCTTCATCAGGTTCATACAAAGGTGTGTAAATTTTCCTCAAGAATTGCAAATCTTACTTTTGAAAGTAAGAAGCAGTAAACCCTGAAATTATCTTTAAGGTAAGACAAGAATTGGGAGACGTCAAATGTGTGAAAGAAGGTTAACTAAAGATAAAGTCAAGCTTTGGTCATAACTCTGATAAGAAGTTGTGTACTTTTCCTCTGAAAGCCTAATTGTTAAGATGGTAAACGGTAGTAAGCATTTCGTCTGGAGTGTTCCCATTGATAAGAAACAATACAAGTATGTCAACCAATTGAAACGCCAAACTTTCCCAAAGATAGCCTGCCGGCCACGAAATTGCAGCGCTGCCGAACCTTTGCATCTTGCAATCAGGGAGATTTTGTGCAACAATCAGGGAGATGTTAAGAATTACATTCAACATGATAGGGAAAATGTTTCCTCAATCGGAGAGACTTTCAAATTTGTTCATCAGAACATGGAAAGAACGGTTTATTTTCAGGGAACTTTCTGAAGAAACAGGGAGAGTTGGCAACTCTGGAATTGCCGAGACAGATTTTGGATGAAACACCATCGGGCTAAAGAGGTAGTGCTGTGCATCACTTGGGTTATACCAAGTACGCCATGCCTGCCATGAGGTAAGCACATCATGGAAGTGCAGATTTCCCTTCAACAAGATTGGGGTAGCAGCCCTTTACTGGCATCGATGAAATCTTGTTCATGCTGTACGTGATACATGAGGTTGGCCAGGGACTGCTCCACCATGGCGCGGTGGGATAACTCACTGACTGGCAAGAAATCTTCAATGTCTTTGGGCGGATGCTTGAAGTTCGGACCAAAGTTGACCGACACCTAAGATATAATCAAATCAAGAATAGTTCAGTGCGGTAAAACGCTGTTCAACAAACTCCAACGGGACTAAAGGAAGCCATGATCTCTGGACAGTCGTAAAATTTATTAAGTGCATGAGGAAAACGGTGCTTTTATCAGAGAAAGTGCATACTGATAGACAGCATTATCACAATGGCATTTTCTGAATTTTTTTAAGCTTAAAAACATTATATTTTTAGGGCACTAACTTGGGAAAACAATTTTTTGGGGGGTGGAAAAACTCAGAGATTTTTGAGGTGATTGCATGAACGCTACCGTTGTATGGAGATGGCGGCCAATGCAAGGGGACCAATTTAACACACAATCGACCTGTTGAGTTTGGTCTGCAATGAGAGTCAAACCTCGATCCAAAGAGGTCACAAAGCAGGGCAGGATACCAGTACGCCATCCGTACCACAACTGATCCTACCGTCAGAACCACCACATGAACTCACCGTGCATGACTTATGCAATGAAATCGCTGGGTAGTACGTTCCTTCAAATAGGTCTTCAAAAGCCACACCCTGGCTCACTCCATTTTTGTAAAATGCAATCTGTGTAATCAAGAATTATCATGAAAAATGTGTAAAAAGTTCGCTTAACACATCTCTTCTGACTTGGCTAAACATGTTGTGAGAAAACTTGTTCGGAGGAAAAAACGATCCGAACAAATCCCGATCAGTTGTTATCTAAGCCTAGACAAAACACCCTGTTTTGAGTACCAGAACAGCTTGTCTAGTTTTTCCCCCCAACACATACAGGCCTTGAATTTTATATTCGAGAAGGAAAGGCCGTTTTCATTTTGTAAAGAGCCCTTCATTGGCAATTATTTTTTGAAGGGATGCCAAGGCCTAGACTGGGTGCGACAGAGTCTATGGCCTGCACATACTTTTAGATTGACAAAGATTGACTAATTAGTAATTTATCTTCTCAAGTAAAGGGAAATGAATGATTGAATCATCTTGTAAAACTATTTTTCCAGTCCAGCGTTATGTTGAACTAGAAGAAACTGAGGTCTTGTGGAGTTTTCTTGAAGTTTAAGCTTTGTATACCTTGGTTCCTTTACAGGGTGTTAGGATGTTTTCCGTTTCTTGGACGAGATCCTTCTCCTCAAAGTAGAGATGACTCTTAAACTTGATCAGCGCCTGGAACGGAATAAAAAATAGGATTAGCCAAATCCCTTCCACATTACATCCGCATTTATACCACTGCTGACAAAAACGTCTGGAACTGGGATCCAGATCTTAGGAGGTACATTGAAATAAATGATTTCCACCTTTTGGTAACCACTGGAGTTATAAATTCCAAGGAGCTTTTGGGAACAGCCTCCTCAGTGCTAGAGAAGTAGATCAAAGAGCAAGACTTTTATCTTCTGGCAAGCTAGCATGCTTTTTGCTTTGCTTATGGTAAGCAGTGTTTATGAAATAGAAACTGCGCTAAGGGTTGCTCTGTAAGCACAAAAGATTTGCTTACAGGATTTATGAAGTTGGGCTCTGGCCACAGTACATAAACACTGTTCCTACATAAACCCACACAAATTCACTATTCTTTATTTATTTCAAATTCTAGACCTTTACTGTGAGTTTGTTTGTTGGGTTTGTTTGTTTGTGTGTTGTTGTTTGTTGTTTACCCTGTCTTTGTAGGTCAATGGAAGGAGTTGATCGGGTGGAACCTGACTAGGTAGCTTAATGTACAGTCCTAACACATCTCCCGTCTGGTACCCTTCTCCATAATGCTTGCCTACACTTTGATGAAAACGCGTTCCTTTCCTACTCCGCCATGAGTAGCTGAACTTGTCATATCCGAGAGGAGCTTGCAGGTTACCTTAAAAAAAAATATATATATATATATCAACATATACCAGACTTCAAACAACAAACTGATGCATCCACTTGTCAGAAACAGAGGCTCCAGCCCAAGAATAGGCAGATCCCATTAAGCCTCGCCCACCATAGCATCAGTTGCACGTATGCATTAGTCTGTTAACTTTTAAAGTTTTGCAAATCATAGGACTTTTACAATCTGGCAAATCTAGTGTAGAGTTTTTCTAGTGCTTTGGGCAATTATTCTCTTTACCTAATGGCTGTGACCATCCGATCCTGGTAGCGGTTCCTTCAGGCATGTCATCCACGGTTATCTCAAAGAACCAAGAACCGCGGTTGGTTCCATGGGTCGCTCGAACCATGGAGTACCCTTTCTCTCCAGTAACGGACAAACGGTTCTCCGATATCTTCAACTGAGGAGCTGAAAACAGTAAACAAGTTTTGAAGAATTTCACATCAAAACAAAACTTGGGTGTGACACCTGGTTATCTGGTAGTTACAGGTTGAATGGCTTCTGTCTGGCACCCCCGAACAAAGATATCAACAAAATAGGGAGACTGCCAACAGAGGGCTAGATAGCTCAGTTGGTAAAGAGCCAGCTCGTTAATCCGGAGGTCACAGGTTTAAGTCCCGCTCTGGTTAATTGTTTTTATGTTTAACCCACAATTTTAAAAAATCCACAAATACAGAGTTTTTAAGAGTCTTGCTATGTACCTCTGTCATGTAAGGCTAAGTAGGCTTCGCGACCGAGAGCCATACGGTACAGCAACGCCGGGATAGGCTTCCCGATCCACATGTCTTCTTCGAAGGCACTGCTCGGAGCGTGAGGGTCCTGCTCTGTCAGGATATAGCGGTAACCGTCCTTATTGAATGGATGCTCGAGAGGGTAGCCGTGAGGAGGAAGCTTCTGGGCCGTTATCATATCACTGTAGACAAATTAGAAAGAACGTCATTGACTGAAAAGTGGCCGAGCAGTGTGGTGCATCTGGCTCAAGCTCTGATGGCCGAGTCATCAGAGTGTGGGTTCGAATCCTAGTCCTTTTGGCAAGGCACTGAACTTTAATTGCTTCTCATCACCAAGGAGTAAATGGAAACCTGCAAGGGTAGAGATTGTTGGCTTGAATGACCAGCCAACCTGGCACCCATATGGCTGCACACTCCAAAGGAGTTGAGGAATGCATACAGCCCAATGAAGGGGGGTAGTACTAGTGAAGGACACTTTGATACAATGGGTCTAATAAACGCCTATAATTGTTCTAAACATTCCTTTTGGTTTTTGCCGACTGCCAACTGATGGTTGGCAGACATAGTACGAAAGGAAAAAGTATTTGTATTATTAAAACAAATACTGAAATTATGTCAAATACTGCCAAGGAATGAAGCAGACAAGATGAGCTGTAATGGAAGACTTTTGAACACTAGGTGGCAGCAGACTTATCAGGTAAACTTCCATTGTTTACTTTATTCTGAGCATGCTCACGTTTCCAAGCACAATGGATTTACCTGGTCTGCTGCCACCTAGAGTCCCAAAAAATCTCCCATTACGTGAAACAAAGTGCAAGAGAAAAACTAATCTACATTTTTGAAAAACGCAGTCCTTTTACTTACTTTCTCGTCTTTTTCCCTGAGGTGATATTTTGACTGCTATCCAGGCCTTTCCTCTTGGCTCCGCGGCTCTTCCCTAAAGAAGACGACAAGCTGCTTCCTGTAGTCAGACAAAACACTATATCAAGGAAACAACAGACTATTCTGCATGCCCTCCCCCAACCCTTTCTAGCCACACCCCATCGCAGCACTGACACACCCCAGCACATAGCTCTGTGTTACATACCCTCCTTGGAAACTCCTTTATTCTGTGCACTTAAGAAAAACATATTCTCCATCACTGGTGAAAACACTGTGTGGACGTGTGTAAGTCCACATAGTGTTTCATTGTGTGAACCTCTTTTGTCCTCAGGTCCACACTTCAAATTTAACGCTTAAACACCATGTTTGTGGAAGCAAACTTTTTTTATGGCAAATATTTGGGCTTTTCAGAATGAAATCAGGTCCAAGGAATTGTTTCTCGCAATCACAATCCCCCCAAGATGTTTGTTTATCGTGAATACTGTCTTACCGTTCAGAGACGAGCTTAGCGATGAGCTGAGCTTTTGACTTAGGTCACCCTTGACACTGGTACTCTGCTTTGATGGGTCGTAGTTAGGGCTTATCTTGGCTAAATCCTGAAGAAGAAAATGATCAAATCAAAACCCAATGTGACATTCATATCTTGCTGGTAAGATTAACATAATTCCAGCATAAAGACTGGAGTGCATTCAACTCACGCGACTGTTTGCACTGTTTGCACTTATAAAATGTGCATCGGGCTAACAGTCAGGACCAGAGCGCGCCGTATTCCAAAGCTGTTTGCACATTCGCTTCAATCTTTCGGACCAATCATTTTGCAGTATCCATAATGATTATTCCGAGTGTAAAGCAAGGTTTTGTGGTCTGCTCTTTAAATTATTTAGGTGTCTTGTGCAATAATCTTATTCAATTTCCCAGACAGGACAGCATGGCATAATGATGTAGGACACTGACCATAAATATTTGCAACTAAAAACAAACTTAATCCTGACAATAGCACAGATGATAGGTGAGTTTAAGTGTGCTACTGATAGACACGGAAACTGCACCGTCGAGTTTAAAATGAGTTAAATCGGCAAGGTTTTCATTATTCACTTTCTGTTTAGCTGCAAATATTCAATAAGTATGTTCTACATCATTATGTCATGCTGTCCTGTCCAAGACCAAAATGACAGAGTGAACCCATGTAATTTCTGTTGTCACTAGTTGCCATGGGAATGGATGGATTGGATGGATTGCTTCTTACCTGATCAACGAGACCAAAGACTGGGTACTCCTCATCGATTTCTCCGCCATTGTCTGGTTTCTCCTTACACACAAAGATATCACTGTCCTTTGTCTGGAGTTTTAATCAAACAAAAATATCAGAAATGATCGATTAGTATTGAAAAAAAACCAAAAACTATTTTCAATGTGAGAGCCTATACAAGCGGAGCAGTGCTGCATCTCCGGTTTCGGACTGTGGCAAACACGAGGCGATGCACCACATACTAACCGAAAGTCCACTCTCATGCCTTCTTAGTGGCATCACAGTCCTTCATCGGGCTGAGGCTCCTAGGCCAAACAAAGCACTAAGATTTATCTTGAGATGAGTTGTCAGTATTTCCGTAGTGATGTACATTGTGACAACATCACACTTTGCTTAGCAATTAAGATTGATTCGCAGCTAAAATCAATCTTAACTCTTTGTGAAAATGGCCCCTGAATCTTAATGAGAAAGAACTTTCTACAAAGTTTAACATGTTAACTATTTTTATTTGAACAAGCACTAAGAGAAGATTGATCTCATTTGTCTTATGGGTTTTGCATTTACTTCGATACTCAACGGAATTCAAAGATATTCACCAGACTCGACTCAAAGTCAACGTTTGAACATTATTTCCTCGGTGTGGTCTTATTATTCAATTGAAAAACACAAGCTAAGTGAAATCGGCCCCTGCCTGTCAACTGTATTATGGGTTTTTTAACAAGATCGGGATAACATTTGCCATCATCACCATCATCATCTGAAAGCTCATTTTGTATTCGGTGACCCAGCCACCAGAACTTGAGTTCGATTAGCTAGACCGCTTGGCCACAATTCACTAACAGTTTACTAGTACTAGTTACTTCTCTTTTTCCATGCAACAAGCTTCAAACACCACTGGTGGAATTTGTTTTATATTTTACTGAAAAACAAAGACACGTCAACATGTCAGGCAGAACAACAGTTTCATTTCTTGATTGAAATAATGTGAGTCAACGTGCTCCTCACCATAGCCTTAACGATCGTCGCTTGCCAGGTCGTCGTCGTCCTCCTCTGCATAGGAGTCAGGGCTTCCCAGTTCTGATTGATGTAGGGTATCAGATCTTTCTCCTTGGAGAACAGAGTCTTCTCGGACCCTTCCTGTATACTCTGAGCTGTCAAGTTGGCTAACGCCATGTGACACAACTGGCTGAAATCTAAGAAGACAAA
>CM021545.1:1578762-1589599 GCA_010994315.2 Pisaster ochraceus | reverse complement strand
GGAAAGATCGGTTTATGTTCCAGGAACTTTCTGCAGAATCAGGGAGAATTGGCAGCATGATACTACAAAGAAATATATCTTTAAGATTTTTAAGTGGTACAAATAAGGAAACGATTAGACGGCATAGACGGCATTGGTGCCTCTATCAATTTGCCTCCCAAGTCAGTCCAGGCAAACTCTACAAACAGGGGGAAACATTTCCAGATCTTTAGATGACCTTGTTTCTATGTGCAGTTTTACATTGGAAGTTTGCCGATAAGGAAACTGACTGTCCGTTTAGGAAACATTTCCCTGCTTGGAGTTTCACTGAATTGAAGTAAGAATCAGGTTTATACCAAATAAATCGTCCAAATTTGATCAACTTTATTCATACCAGTAGCAGTCTCCCTTTCTGCCTAGAATGTCCTTGGGCTTCCCCCCTTCTCCGTTAGTGGAACCACTGTCCACAGAGAGGTTCTCCTTGTTATCTGTGGCTGTACCATCGTCATCAGAGGGGGGCGCTGAAAGGTCCTTGTCGGAGGGACTGACGGTTTCTTGCATTTCAACCTCCTGTGATTCGGCAACGTCAAAGCTCTCTGTCACACATGTTTCCATGGCAACCTCCTCCTCCACTTCTGTTGCAGAACTGAAATGACGAAGATGTATTGTAAGAGAAAGAATCAATATTTATTGATTTAAACGATTGTAAACTAAATTCTGGCAGTTTGCAAATTATTTATAACAACAAATATAAAATATCTTCAGATGCAGCAAAATGAAAAACAATTCAGTTAAAAAGGTGGGAAAATACTGTACCTGTTAACTGTTGTATACAAAATTAACACTCAGTACACAATTCACAAACACACCTTTGTTTATTTATTTTAATTTAATAATAATATTATTACTATTAATTATTTAGTTTTTTAATTTAAAAATTGAGAGAATCGCATTTGAAGATATTTTTATCTTGTTGCTGTTGTCTTGAGTTGTCGTGGAGTTGTTGAGAAATCATCAAGTTGGTGCTAATTACATAAGCAGTGGCAGTGCGACAAAAATACCGGCAGAAAACAAAAATATCACGAAACTGGTGCAACACAAAACGCATCAATATCATGCTCGCAAAATAATAAAATTTTAGCTCCATCTCTTTTTTATAGAAAACAGTCCTCCAGGCACATAAGTTTCATGTCAAATTAAAACAAACGCTTAAAAATGTATATGATGATAATATTAAGTAAGAATTCTACTATCGGAAAATGAAAACTAGCATAAAAACCTTTCTTTGCTGTCGACATCTGCCATTTTGCGCGGTGGCTTTCGAGCTGAGGTCATAGGTCAAGAAATTGGGTCACTAATGTTCGGTATGGTAAACAGAAATAAGTCTTTTGAGTTATAAAGGTTAAGGGAAGCGGCTGAAACCAGACACCATCTTGCCCACGGCCCTTTCGAATTTAAGGTCTGCAACTTGGGCTCCGATTTAGGCTTCGTCTGTTATATTGAAAACGTGCGCTTTTGATACGGCGGGGCTTCAAACAGGCAGACTGCCTCTCAGAGCCCAAGCAGTTGAAACCGTAGTTTCGAAAAGGGCTTATTAAACGTGCAGCAAGCTTTGAGGTTTCTGCTGCTGGTGCATGACTCATCCTCCTCGACTGGTTCCCGCACTGTGTTGTAATTTCCACGAGGATCAAGCAGTAACCAGTTTAGTTTTTATGATAAAAAAAGGTGTTGTTGTAGTTTGTGATGTGGAATATCAGCCAGGATATTTTCTGTCATAAATAGTCGCGAATTCCGCAACCAAAACCAGTCTTTTAAGCTACTGTTTCGCACCACTTCCTCCACACTGTACAGAATGTACACCTAGGGTAGCTGCATATTTTATAATGCATTAGGAAAGTGGTGTTAATTTTTGTTATATTTTAATTAATAATTTGCTGGGGTTTCGTTCGTGAGCGATTATGAAGAAGAACAAGAAATTCACGTCAACGGCGGCCTCCACCGTTGTTGGTCGGGTCTTCACTGTTGGAAGATATCAAGTTACTGTGGAGGATGTTATTGCCGAGGGTGAGTAAAGTTCTTTATGATATGAAGTGAAAATTATATGTATTTACAAATACAATTTCACTCTTGCAAATTTGCAGTTTTAAATAATATTTTGTATTTCTTTTGTTTTAGTTTTAGTTATTTTAGCTTTTTCCATGTAAATGTTAAGTTTTGTTTTTGCTTGTTTGTATTTATTTTTAGCTTAACCATGGAGAACTCACTGTTCAAAGTTAAATTAATTACTAATTAATGAATTAGTAACACAATTACTATAGTTGTACTAGTTAAGTAAATTGTTTTTAGTCAGGCTCAATGCTGACAATTTAAAATAGGGAAATAAAGTCCAATATTCATTTTTAACATAAATATTCATTTATCATTAGAATTTTAGAAAGTGTTCGTTAAATTGGTTAAAACTTATTTGTTTCCCAATACAAAATATTATTTTGTGCAAGCCAAAATAGTATCCACTCAATTGTTCAAACTGAAATGATTGTTCAGTTTTATACAACTCTCAACCTGCACTTGGCCCACCTTGTTGGGCTTTTTAATTTTATGCCTTTTTCTGGTTCTCTTTTTACTTTTAAAAACATCAGTCTTATCTCAGTCATTAAATGGCAACTATGACAAGAATGACGTTAAAAGAGAGCAATAACAGCCCAAGAAGGTGGGCTACCCTATCCTAATCTAAGACAAAGATCGTACGTGGAGTTGTACATACATTGATAATTTGGCAACAATTTGGCATCCAGCACCCACTTTATCTCCCTTACTTGTCCAGAAAGGTTGACAGTTACAGAGAGCCACAAGGCACTTTGAACTATTAGTTACAAAGTGTCAAATCATGAAAAATAAGCCATTGGTGGTCTTGTCAACACTGCTTTTTACGCTACGTTTTAGTTCCTTTTGGGCATAGTGCACATTAGTTCGATCTGCGCGATAAAATGTTCATTTGAATTGTCCATTTTAAAGTTTGCGTTTTAGCTACCAATTTCTGAAGAGAAATATTTTTAAAAGGGAAATTAAGTCCAACATCTTATACATTTTTTTTTTTAAACCTTAGAAAGTGGCTGTCAGAAAACTTCCCTTAAGAAAGTACAGGGTCAGAAGATTTCTTTTGTTCAAACTGAAACCGAAAGCGCGATTAAAAAGTTCATAGTAGAACCAATCCTCCAAGGAAATATGACCATCTGAAATTCTGTCAGAAACAAGGAAATAGTAAATTCAAGACTTAAATTTTACTGTTTCTTTTTTCGATTGTTAAAATAGAAATATAAAGCCTTATAATATAGGACATGTACAGTTAGGAAACAGAGTGGTTGGTACCCACCAGCATAGCTACAACCCTGTACATACATAGCACTTCATTTGGGGAGAACGTTGTTCATAATAGTACATTACAAAACAGTTTGCAGTCTTATATATAAAGCTCAAAGTTCAAGAAGACAGAGAGCTTTTGACGCAATAATGTACACGGTTAAATTGGCTGTTGATAAATTACCGCTGTCCGTCTTGCCTGGTTTTGTATTCTAAACACGTACTGCCATGGCTTGAATAAATCATCCACTCCCTGAACAAGGCAAGATGGAAACTGAAAGCTTGTTGCTCTAATAAAAAGTGTTTTCAATTTGTTTTTGTTAAGAGCATTGGACTTGGAGACAAAGAAAATGACTGGTAATTGATCTAAGAAGAAGAAAAATATTGTATGTAAAAAGTCACTGATTATGAAGGTTTTTGTTCCACTCTCAACCAGAGATTGTGGTTCTATGTGAAAGTGAAAAAGAGAACTGTGAAACTGAAAATACTGTCAGAGCTTAGAAAATAGCATCTACGGACTGTCCACAATAAACCACACATTTTTTATATCTGTAGGCAATGAAAGTCATATGAATCCACATGCAACAAATCCCTGACAAAACATTAAACTGTGTTTGTTTGTTCACTTAATGTGGCCAACTATAGCCCATGTTGTTCACTAAAAAGTGTGACCTTGTACATTCCAGGGCCTTTGTGGCAGGCAAGGTACTACACTTACCATATGGGAAATTTTATAATTTGTATCATAATGTCCACATAAATTTAAGAGTTACAAAAATAACAGCTCTACAAGTTTTGAGATGTGTCCCCATGTTTCATCATATCAAAAGTTGATGGTGCAATCTCCATAAAATACCAAATTAAATGGGGGTTTTTTTTTACCATTGAGCAGTGTATAAATTTTGCCTGCAGGAAATCCAGGCTCTGTGACTCTTTTGTAAACATGTGATGTCACAAGGTCTATTGGTACGTGCCTATTTGATAAAATAATTACAACTTACAAGTTAGCTGTAAAATGTGTGTGTGTTTGGAATGAATTGTATCTCATAGGGGATGCAACTCTTTTTGTTTCTTGGGCGAAAGTTTTTTTAGTGAGGGAGATTGACTTAGTAAATATTTTTGTAAATTAGGACGAGGAAGAAAAATTGACTAGAGTGGAACTTGAACAGGATATTTTAGGTCTTGTGTTTGACTATCCTTGACACTTTTGTAAGTCTTCATTAACGAAGTGCTGGATAATCTAACACAAATAATTTTGAGATAATTGTTTTTAAAATATCATAGGTTGTACATGTAGCTTCCAAAACAAGTCATCCAGTCCAGAGTCAAGTCATTGTCCGACCTGACCTATATGTGTAGTTTGATTTGATACTAATAAGAAAGAAAAGCGTCATATTTCATACCCAGACTCCTTGAGGACAATGACCAGCTGAACTCCCACACTGTACCCATCAACACTTTTTTTTTACTTGAGTCGTCCGTCCGTAGGTTGGGTAGACTAGAAATCTGACAAAGTGATCAACATTGCTTATTTAACCTGATCAAATGTCGCACGTATTTGGATTGTGCATTTCCTTTTTGAGTCATACTCGTTGTTGTGTTGTGTGGTTTTCCTTCCAAAAGACAGTTTTGCCCATTTTATGGTTTCGTAGGCAAACAAACATGTTTTCAGGAAATACCCAAGGTGTCTGCAATGTTTGCAATGCCACGAAGGCACAGAGCTGATTCAGCTACTATGATGCCCCCTCCAAAAAATTAAAACACCCCAAGACAAGTTAGCTGGAAAAAGAGCCCCAAGGTTATGAGCAAAATAGGGCCATTTTTTTTTTAGGACCAGTGTACCCGAAACGCCCTCAGATCAAACTCTTGGCGCTGTGGACCGTTTCCAATGTACCTTTTAAAACCTTAAAAAGCCACGACCTTCAATTCTTTGATTTACAGAAAATGCCTTAACGAGTTTACAATGCACGAGGCTTGGCGCATGATTCGCTCACTTTTTAGTAGTGCAGCGTAGTAACTAGTAGACTTGCTCACAGGCCTGGTCCATTTTCAGAGCTCTGCTTAAAAGCAGAAAATATTGCATTTAAACGGTTTGCTGCTAAGCATAAATGAGCAGGATACCAGTTACAGAAGGTACATGTGACATGGTGTTTTAGCTGGTAACCTTATTCTGGTAGGCATAACTGTTTTGCTCTCAGCAGCTCTTTAGATTTGGGCTCAGACACACAAGCAATTTTATGCCATCAATGTGAGGACTTTCCTTTGTCCCTTTTAGTTGCACACAAAAATGTGAGGACACAAAAAATACTAATGATTCCAATGTAAGGACAGCATTGTTCCCTTTGTGTTCCTTTGTTCTACTGTCCCCCCTCTTCTGATAATACCATAACATCATCAGGCCTTGACCTTTGAAAGCTTTTTGTACAGTAGCCCACTGTGCTAGTAAACTGCGTTTCTCTTGCCCAGATTGTATTGTCATAAACAGTAGCAGTTGCAACCAGTTTAAAGGTTAAAAGAAGTTACATCACACTAAAAAAAAAAACATTTTAAATTCACATCGGAAAAGAAGAAATATATGAGCATTTGAAACAAGTAGGTTGCACAAAGTTTTTAGTGAGCCCACTATGTGAGCCCACTTTAGTGAGCCCACTTAGGGGCAATGTGGTGTTTACTAGCTGGTAGCAGTTTTTAATAGACACTGTAGGTCGGGCTCTGCAACACTAGCCCAGATGGAAACATGACAACTACAAGGAACAGTATACAATATCTAGGTGCGTCTGACCATGATCTGACCGTGTATTTGTGAGGCAATCTGTTTGTGATCAATGGCACAATGAAATGATTCTAGGTCCCCTGACTGCATGCACTGTGGGTTTTGGACACACCCAAATCACCTGCGGTTTGTCAAACTATTGATGTTTTGAACGATTGGAAATATTTGGAATGATGATGCGCTTGAACGAATGTTTAAATACAGAATTCTTTTTTTAATTGAGAGTCTAAATAGTAGTTTCCTTTGACTCACGGAGAGTAGATGTAATTCATTTGCGAGTTAGATTTTGAATTAGGTCTGGTACAATGACTTGCGTTGTCATGTAAGTGACTGCTTAAATTTGAATTCCTCAGACTAGAAACAGAATGCCACATGCTTTTGCATTGTTTAGAGACAGCAAACACCCATACAGTGTATGGCACAACGGTACCAAGCGTTACCAATCTGAAGGTTGCCGTTCGAATGCTTGCCCCAAACCATGTCGCTCTAAAAGCCACCCTTAAGTTGAACTGCGATTTGCTTGCGCTGTGACGGAACCCCGCACAAAACCATGCTCATGTCACCCATGTTCGATCAGCAATGGTGATTCCATGAGGTAAACACAAGTGCGCTCATGTGACTTTTTCAATATGGCAGTGGACATTTTTACAGAAAGTTTACATGTATAATCCTGTATCAGAGAATACACTTTTTCTCAAGACATTTCGCAAGTTACTACCCTACTGTAGAATGTGTGCAGTGGATTTCAATTTCACGGTGTTACTGTTAGTATTTAATGATGCACTTATCTCATGCATGACGAACCGACTGGTTCCTGCACTCGCTCAGCAGGTATTCAGATTGCTGTGACAAGAACCAGGCACAGTAAAAAAGGCTTACCTGATTGGTTGAAAGTTTTAGGCAAGCCTGCTGCCCTCGATCAAGTCATTTTAAAACAGAACCATGTTTCACTTTTCGGAAGTACTACATGTATGAAAGAGTAAAGATTTACAGATTTCAAGCTTTTTTTGTGCCACTGAAATCTATCAGGGCTAGTTACAGAAATGTGCGTTGCAGGGATGCAAAATTTCAGACTTTTATCTGAAATCAAACTTTTTTATGTCTGCTTTGTGAAAAAAAAAAAGCTGTGCTGTTTCCTACAGCTAACTACAATGTGCATAAAGGAATCCTGCATTGTAACCACTCTTGCTAGTGCTGAGAATACTGTTCACAGAAGCTCTTTGAAATCAACTTATTCCAGGTGGGTTAAAATAAGGTGGAAATGCTAACATTTGATAACATCCTAGAATTTGGATCCTAGTTTCAGACCTTTTTGTCAGCAATGACTCTTTACCCATGGTCAAGGTTTTAGCCAGGCTTTGGTAAAAGGGTGCCCAAATTTGCTGGAAATTTAAAAACTGGGTGTCAAAATTGTTCACTTACAATACATTTACATGTACATGTAAATATTATGTAAGTGTATTATGAAACAGGGTGACCAAATTTAAAACAGGGTGACCGAAAGACACCCAGACACCCCTCCGGTTAACACTATGCCCCTGGTGTTACTAACTCTGCTGGCTATCAATAACAATCCAGTTAAATTGAGACCCCTAAATGTTGCCGTCTTGTAAAATGTACAGTGACGAGTGTACATCTGTACAATTACAGAAAGACACATGTACTGTTGACTTGACATGTAGGATCATGTACATGCATTTCCAAGAAGGGTGTTTTTGGTACAGCTGAATGCACGGCCCTGTTGTTGACACGGCCCCGTTCCCGGTTGCAGGCGGTTGAAACCCTGAAAGCATTGTGATAGTTCAAGTGCATGAAAACAAACGCCCTACACAGCGACTCTGAAAGCCTCCGTTACTTGTCAATAACAGGGACCGATAGTCCGATCGTCAAGATGAACTCAGAATGCAAATTCATGGAGATCTGCATTTTCATGTCTGCGTGGACGCGAAGTGTCAACAGGATTGGGGGTCTTTATGTGCACAAGCTTGCAAATTGAGGTGAAACACAAATATTTTAGGCCAATAGCAAGCGAAAACAAATTGACCAAAGGGGCAGAAGAAAACAAGGAGTGAGCTTGGGAATTGACAGAAATCATGTTATAAATGAATTTTAAATGTGCTACATTTCACATGGCACCATCTTGAGTCGGATGAAAAAAATCTAATAAAAAACTTGTCCTGTATTTGTTGAGAAATTTGTACTTCCACGCTTGGGTATAGTACTTTTGTGTGGACAAGGCCACTTTCAGTGAGAGAAAGTACATGTACTTCTACCCCCACCCCCCAAGATATTTGTACTCCCTGCAGGAACCAGCCCTAATCCTCCACAATCAGCAGAGAGTTTACATGTTTGTACGTTCCCTACTGCCTCAATCCTCCGAACCCAATCCTCAATCCTCCGAAGATTTCTTACATAGTGTAGGATCCTAACTGCCTCTTCAAAATTAATTGATATGAGCTGGTCAATGTAAGATTCCTACTGCCCCAATCCTCCTTTGCGTATCGGCTGCAATTGGCACGTACATGTATCAGCGTGGGGTTCACGCGTATCAGCCCGACACGCTAGTCTGTGCATGGGGCGAATGCTGTAGGCCCTACAGTTTTATATTGTAGAAATATTCCTTTAATATTCAGATAGTACATTACTAAAAACACACTGACAAAATCCCCACCCACACATATGTCACTGTTACACCTGTGCTGTGGTCTGTCAGTCTGTGGTAAAGCAGTTTTGTTATGCTGAGCGTATGAAGTCTGTTGACCCTGTGACATTTGTTTGGATGTTTGTTTTGACACCGGACAGTCTCTTTGACCACATGTTGTTGCGGAAATTTTAATGTAAAATTCTTCTTTTTTTTTTTTCTTCATATATTGTGTATGAGGAAATTGTTCCATGTTTAGCTAGACACTTATGTCCTTAGTGATGCCTTTCTCTCTTAGTCAGTTAGTGGTTCGGCTGGTTAGTTCAGTGTTGAACCAGCGCACCTATTTAATATGAAATGAAAGAAGACGAAGGACTAGTGAGACAACCAAGCTAACTTGTCTAGCACGCCAGTCACAGAAAATGTTAAAGGCAAACACTATAGATTGCCATTGACATCACAACTCTACAAGTCCACAAACATCAACAACAACAACAACAACAACTACCTAAAGCAAACAACAACAACATCGTTACCAAACAGTAAAGCAAGAAAACGACATTAACAACGACTACATGTAAACACAAGAAACAACATTAAAACCAATAGCAGAAAAACTTAAATAACAACAACAACAAGCTAACGGCAGCAACATCAATCATCTTGAAGGTTAAAAACAAGAACAGCATTGCAGACGCTTACAACGATGGTTTCTGTAAAACAACAATTTAGAAATCTAGATATTGAATAAACAGGCTTATTATTTCGTTTACTACGTGTATAGAACATTTGAAGGATACAGCTTGTTGCAAAAACAAACGTCATCACTGTGGCACAGGAGGCCCCAGGAATCCAGTGGTTGACCGTCATTCATTATGAATTCATAGTGACACAGTCTAATTAGACTTGTATTAATGCCAGGAGAAGTTTTCGGTTAATATACTAATCAAAGATCTTAATTGATACGATATTGAGGTCGTGTTTGAATTGGCGAGTGCGGCTATGGCTGCAGCTGGATTGCTGTGTTATCAGGCGTTGAAGTATGGGATGTCTTTAGCACTGCTCTTAGCAACAGCCCTAGCTGTAGCAAGGGCCCAATGTCGTTAAGCCAGTAAGCCTGTCATACGCACTGCAAAGCAAAAGGTAGGCTACCTTGCCGGCGGTTTCTGTTAGCAGATGAGTGACGCAACAATGCAAATTCATTTGAACACGCACACCCACTTTCAAATCTTCTCAAAATACACTTTTTGCTCCTGAATGGTTTTCTGCCATAGCAAGCACAAGAACTGGCTTCCCGGTAAACGGCTTTATGAAATTGAGGCCAGGACAGCCTCATTTGATTCAAGCAGCTTAGATTCTAGGCCTCCTACTTTGTTGACTTAAGGTGAGGGGAGAGAGTAGAATACTGCATTGAATGATCTCGGGGGAGTAGACAAACATGCCGAATGATGAACATGATGAACATAGTCAAGAGAGATCGATAAAGCATCTTCATCTAATTAGATTTCCCATATTTTTCAACCTTCAGCAGTTTTTTTATATTTTCAGGACTGCTGTACATTTGCCGAGAAATTGAAATGGATTTTTCTCTGAATGGTTTTTTTAATTATTATTACAGGTGGGTTCGCCTTGGTGTTCCTCGTCAAAGCCAGAAACGGACGCCACTTTGCGCTCAAACGAATGTTCGTCAATAATGAGCAGGACCTGGCTGTGTGCAAACGAGAAATCAAAATAATGGTAAGGAATATTCCATGATTCGGTCGCGATAATGGAACAATCCATTAAGCCCCATTCTGACCAATCACAATCATACTTCCTGCGTACTTCCTGGGTAAGAAAATGCAAACTTGATGTCACAAATTTCCAACGAACAAGTCGATTTGTGCAAATCTCCTGCAGATTGTTCGCTATGCTCAACTCTTGCAAAACATTCGCAGAGCTGTGACGTCGCACGAAGCATTCGAAGGAAGAATGAAGCAGGCTTTACAAGGAAACCCTCATTGTTCTGGAACATTTGCGCATACCCAACATTGCGTAAACAATGGAAATACAAAACCGGTGTAGCTCCCCATACTACAAGACCA
>CM021545.1:1424050-1438953 GCA_010994315.2 Pisaster ochraceus | reverse complement strand
TGTTGTAGCATACAATCTTGTTAAGCAGTGAACAATTATACTTAACAAAAAAGGGTTACCAGCCGCAAACACTCATGTGATTTAATACTGACATTATGACTGGTCCCTAATTACTTTACGCTGAGCATGATAAACTCATCAAGCAAATTCATCAGCGGAGCAGCTCTAGAAAGTTTGGCACTGAAATGAACACCCCTAACAAAAATTTACCCTTCCCCCCCCCCCCACCCCGGAAATTTCAAATGTGCCTCTGACTGATTAATTGACCAATGTACAGACAATGTATGCGCAGGCTGTAGAATAATTTATTTCCCTAACGAGCCCCTAAGGGTCGAAAATATAATTTGCATTGGTGAATTATTGACCAAAGTATCTGGAGGAACTATGTAGGCTTCACGCATGCTTCACGCCACACCAATTGTTTCGTTGACAAGCCCGCGATTGGTCAGCTTCACATTTTTTCCAACCCTCATAATTTCTGCGTGATGTTTTTGGACAGGGGTCCCCCCCTGGGGTTTTTCCAAAACTGTGGGGCACTCTGGAAGGTCCAAATTTTGGAAGCTTTGGCGAAGCACGCTGAATTGAAACAAAGACCTCTGAATGTTGTTTACTTGGTGATTGTCTTTGGTTTAGATCTCACTGTGCAATCTTGGGCATTGTAATTGGTTTTATCTGATTTTTGTAAATTTGATATTTTTTGTTGGTTTCTTTGTTTATTTATTTATTAATTTCTTTACATTTTTTTAAAAATATTTTTATATATTGTTATTATTTTTATTATTTTTATTTTTCATTATTCATTTAATTATTTGTTTATTTGATTTATTTTATTTTATTTTATTTATATTAATATTTTATTTAAGTTTTTTTGGGGGTGGCATATAAACCCAATTAGTCTTAGTTCAGCCCGATACACTGAGTTAGCCCAAGGAGAGATCCATGTTCACAAACAGGTTGCAGTTTCCAACAATCCCATTGCTCATTTTTTGACCAGCCTGCTGGGCTACCTAATGTAAGAAGCAAGATTGTAGACTGCAACACTCTTGAACAGTGGTTTTTTTTTTACCGGGCTAGTGACGAAAACAAGCCCTACATATGTACACAACCCCAACACTTACAGGTGTAGTACCCAATACATTTCATGTAAAAATAAACAGCAAGGATGCTGATTTTTGACCAGCCCACTGGGCTACCTGAGAATCAAGATTGACTAGCCTACAACCTTGACAACACTCTTGACTACTGTCCGGCATGCTGGGCCTGTGACCAAATCAAGCCACGTATAATTAAAATGACCTGTGTCACTGTGTGGTCATCTTGTTACTCCCTCATTCAAATTGTTTGTTCACCAAACCGGGGCCAGAAGAACAAAATAGAGTGATCCCCATTTTAGCTGGTAATCAGCTTTCATAATTATTAATTGCACACAGGGTACATGACCAATATGATGGCATAATGAACATCTGTCAAACAATGACAGGATCCTGTCGGAGGAAAAAGTACTAAAATACAGGGGAGGGCGCCTGTAGACAAAAGACCCTGGAAAAGAGAAAAAAAATCAAATTTGCACTATGCAGACATCATGTACAGGTCATGCCAGGATGGTTTCTTTGTGTGTACCATTTATGCCATACCCAAGGTTATTGTGTCGTACAGAGTGCATTGCATGGTTCGGTATGCATGTTTTGGCGTGGTAAAATAAATTTACCCTTCAAAATTGGATCTTAACAAGGAAATCATAAGGAAACGGATCGTAGAGGAAAAGACTGGCCCCGGATTGACTCGGTTCCAGCCAATACCCATGGCTGATTTGCACAGTCAATCAGCACCAATGATTTGTACAACTGAATGTACTGTTTAGCTCTTCGCGCACTACATGTACACACAAACCACATAGTACATGTACATGTAGGTTTACAGTAATACCATTCTGTTAAGGACCAGGGTCCATACCATAGAGCTGAGCTTTAAAAGTAGAAAGCATTGCTTAGATTTTTCTGCTAAGCAAAACTAAGCAGTATACCAGTTACACTTGGTACATGTAAAACAGTAATTTAGCTGGTAACCTTATTCTGGTAAGCATACTTTTGTTGTGCTTAAGCAGCTCTATGAATTTAGGCCCAGTTTGTACATCAAATAATTTTGTCAGTAGGCCTACATGTATATAAATATGTAATTATTGTATATTTGATTGTCACGAACATGTTTATAAAGTTTTTATGAGTTTCAGGTTGAATGAATATTGATTTAATTTGGTATTTTTATGGCAATTTTATTACGTACCTGCAAATATGTAGTAAGCACAATATCCACGATAAAAAAAGTAGTTGACAAAATTATCATAAACCTCATCAAGCTATTGTACACAAATTAAGTGAATGAAAATACATACTGATTTGTTTTCTGTTTAAATTGCAACCCTGACAGACTCTAGAGGCCCATTCGCTTTTTAGTTCATTCCTGACTTTTGATGATACTATCAAAACAGCATTGAATTTGACATTTGATTGGCGAATAAATTCCTCCTTGAAATGTACAGAACCATTTGTTCTTGACGTACCGATGAAATCAGGTCTCTAATTTTGCTCTGAAAGAGTATCAAATTGTTACAATTTACACCATTTTTAACGTGAGGTTAGACACTTGTAATTTTTCCCAACTTTCATGAGGACTCTATCTACTGGAAAATGAGCGACATCACAATCAACTGAATTTGACCTTGGAGCCCCTGTTAAATAGATAAGTGCGGGCCCCCCGATTTTAAAATACAAAAATTGCAAAAGTTATTACATATCTTTTCAGTGTATACTTTAATGTTTTAACATGTAATTTTCACAGGATTTAGAAAATCCCAGTGGAGTAACACGCCTGTTAAAAATGTTCACAGGACCTGGGGAAAAGTACTGAGTATACAGCGCTTTACACACATCAGGGTTTATGGGTAAAACCAAATATTCTTTATTCCTGATGCAAATTTTACATCTCTCATGTAGTTGTCACTCACTACACAGTCTGCAGTACACGTACTGTGTCAATTACATAATGTATGTTATGTAATTGTGAATTTATGTACATTGTAATTGTGTGTAAAATAATGTTAGCAAGCTTAGCTCTGGAGCGTTTTAATGGATTTTCACACATTCTTGCCTCTTGCATCAATTTCTCTCAATCCCTTTGTCGATGGACTTTGAATGATAACAACTGAAGCAATTATCTTCATTTTGTGCACAGCTTGATGTTTTGTTATTGTAATCAGCCCATTCACATCTCCCTCACACTCTAGGATCATAGAACAGGCGACAAGTCTTTTTCTATTGCTGGCCCCAGGCAATGGAACAAACTCCCTGTCAGACCTCTTGAAACTCTCCTTCCAGTTCCATTCAGACATTCAAAAAAAAATTATCAAAAACTTCTATTTTCTATTTCTGTCTAATTTCTGTCATATGTTCTAAGTTTGCTGTGAAACGATTTGATCTTGATAAAGGCCCTATATAAATACTCAATATTATCATTATTACAATTATTATCAATTCCCACTGGACCACTGGCCAGAGTCCAGTAGTTTAAATCAGGGTTCAATGCCAGTTAAAACACCCGAGGACCAGTTAAAAATCACTCTGAGTGAATCCGCTGGCTAGTTCAGTGCTGCATCCCTAAATATAATATGAAATATGGACAAGCTACACTCACTGGTCCTGTTGGTACATGTACATGTACACAGTTATTGTCTTTTTAAATATTTTAATGTATGAATACTTTTGAATCTCAAACCCACTCCTAAAAGTTCAGCAAATATAAATGAGACAGAAATAATTTAGGTCAACAAAAAATAATTTCTGGTCCAGTTAAGTTTCGGATCTACGAGACCTGTGTGTGGTCTAATGGAGACTTTTCTTGAAATTTGAGCCCTGACAAAAATGGCCAAACAAAAATCACCAAACTTGATAATTACTAACATGTACATGAAAAAAAATTCCTTCACAAAACATGTCTCTTAGAGATTTGACTAAAACATGACCACAAGTTGGTGATTTTTTTAAATCTAAATATAACCAGAAAAAAGGTATTAATTTACATAACTTATCCCAAAACATTGATCCGCTTTACTTTTCCTTTCTTGCATCGTTCATTATACTGTACAAATGTAGGACTACATGTACACAGAGCTTATTTACCCATGCTTCAAAATGGCAGTCCACACAGTCTATTCTCCACATTGCATTATGCGTAGAGAGAGACAGGCACAAAACTATAAATATGCATAGCGCGTACGCCGTAGCGCATATTTGTGGTCGGGGCAATGCATTAGACAGCTTGGTCAATTTCCTCTTGCCATGAGAGAGGGTAGCCGGGGAAGCTAGTCGGGTAATTTCAGTAATTTCATCTATCACACTCACCTCCACTCCGTACAGAGGTTTTTCAATCTCAACGAATATTCTCAGTTCTGGTCGTTACGATGTCTGTCATATATTTTTTTCCCGACAGAAACGCAGAATCAAACCTTGCAAGGTTTCCCTGGAGGGAAAAACAATATTTGTTTTTTGCTACCTGTGACTTGTGGTGTGAGTTCATGACAGCATAATGTGCAAGACAGAAATAGTAATCACAATTAAGTTTACAGATGGACTCTGCACTAAGTGGCACTGGTAATCAAATATGAGAACACAATACTTATTGCAAAACCCATACCAGCGCACTTACACCGTACAAAAGGTTTTTACATCTGCAGTGTTAAACAGAAAGAGTGTTCCATTATGAAGAAGAAAATTGAAAATTATCTTCATGGAATATAATTATATCAAATTTATTCACAAATAACACTATCCAGCTCTTTGTCATCACCATGACACATGTTCATTGGGCTCAAATTTAGGGTAAAAAACCACGAGACTGCAAGGCTTGTAGCTCAAATTTTTTGTCTGGACTAGAATTTATTGTACAAAACCAGAATCTAATGAGAAAGATCCTACACATTTAAACATTGTGTAAATCTTAACTAAACCTCTTTTCACAATTTCTATTTCCTGTGAAATTGTGTATGTTTTGTTGCTTATTGTTAAAACAAAAAGGTTGTATATATATATATATTTTTTTAAAGCCTTTTTATGACATTTCCTCTGAAAGGCGTTTACCCACCCCTCCTTAAAAAAAACCCTCAAACAACCCATTGAAACAAACCCCCCCCCAAAAAAAACCCCAAAGTGCCCACATGATGGAATGTTCACATGTTGGTCATAAGGTTCAAAAAAATGGAATTTGCCTTATATTAATACCCTGTATTAAGCGCTATATAAATGCAAGCTATTATTTGTTATAATTTTTTTTTTTACTGGGTGAGGGCATGTGTGAACTAAAGACAAAAACAGACCCGTTTCTGCATTTTCTGCAAAGTTCAACAGTTTCTACGTGAGTGTAGCTTCCGGTCGAAAAAGCGACATTTTGTAGCTCTCCGAGTGTACTTTATTTACACTCAACGGTAACCACAACACCCATACACATACATCTGTACAAAACAGACAGGATGGCCAATGACCACATGACAAATGTACACTGCACTGCAGAATACCATCTGCCATACCTTGACACTGTACTATAATCTGCATATTTGTTGGTTTTGTTACGTCGGACGACTCGACGTCGACATCACGTTAAGTGGCGAACACATCGGACAGGATATGCCACATTTGGTACCTTACTTTCCTAATAATCTGCATATTTGTTTGTTTTGTTTAGGATGTTGTCAAGAACACTTGAACACTGGTAAATTTAATAGGATATAAAGGCAAAGTCCATATGGTGTTGAAGCAAATTGCAGGAATATGATTGTACCATACTTTTTAAGAAGCGCATCCAAAAGAGTAGAAATGCAACAGAGAGTAAACAATCATGTATCATAAACACAAACAGACAAAGAAATACCTGGATTTGACATTTTCAGGTCACACATGTTACCGAGATCGACCCTGTAATTTGTTCATGGACACCAAAATCTTATTTTTGTAATTTGCCAAATGTGGCATTATGTGACGCGCTGTGCACAAACCACGCAGTTCTCAGAAATAATGAGAAAGCCCAATTAAAAAGTGAAGATTTTGTCATAATTGTTTAGCTTTCAAGAAAGACTCAGCTAAGGTCAAAATGTCAGGCCACTCATTTTGTTTTTGCATTCATACTGTAGGTCCTTTTGGTTGGTACATGTAAGTGATTTGTAAAGTCTGCTAAATTGATTTTCTAAATGTGAAGACCACTGAAACATCAATCAGCCTTGATGTCGTTATATGCATTACCTTGACAAATGTTTACCTCATTGAGTTTCTAATGACATGTAAACATGTAGGTGTTATTTGAAAGCTCTTCTTCTCACCTGACATGTATTTGTTGATCATAAAATCCCAGTTTTTAGTTAATGGCAGGAAGTGCCTGGTTTTGACCTGGACTGAAGTCCTGGGACAAAACAGAAACTGTTATTCAGAATTAATTCTCTCTAAAACATTAACGACTACTTGATTTGTTACAACTTTCACCGATTTGATTGTAGCACAGTGTCTGACAATAAGCTAGCGGATTTGAATCCATGTTCTCTACCGACATTTTAATTTAGACAACGTGAATTAAGAACGACATTTCGTTCATTTTGCACACATTTTTGTCAACTCCATTTTTGTAAACAGGGTTGTTCTTTCCATGCACAAGCTACACAGCGTATTGGGCTGATTTGCGAGGATTGCATGCTGATAATGCGCGAATTGCGGCCAATATGTACATTGGGGGTGGTGAAGGGTGGGCCGTCCGATCAAATTCACAAAATTCATGAAGATAAAACACGTTTAGAATGCTCCAGCTTGCACAGAAGGGCTTTTATAACCAAGATAAACACCATTGTAAAAAACATTCACAGGACTTTGTTTCAAATCAGCGTGCTCTATAGCCGAAACGTCCATAATTTGGGTCCAGAATCCCTCCAGTTTTGAAAAAATCCGGGAGAAAACCCTGAGAGAAGTTTTTCATTGTACAGCAACAGCAGGATATTTGGTCCTTGGGAACAAGAAGGAAGATATTTATTATGAAAAAAAAAAGAGCTGGACTCATGGAATCAATGATTTGATAACCTTTTTAGGCTATAAAATAACAATTTCCCTGATTTTTCTGACGGAAAAAAAAAACAATCTCAGATTCAAGTAGGACGAATATCATGCCAGATTGAAAGTGCATACTACATCACAAAAACAAGCAAAAATCTCCCGTAAAATTGTCTGTTAGTTTTTACGTCAAACCAAACATTGTCTATGATAATAATGCGAGTTGTCAATTTGGAACGATGATCCAGTAAAATATCATGTTACCCTTGCAGAAAAAGTATCAGGTGTTCAAAAGACATGAACCATGAAGGCCAGGGTAGTTACGCAAATGTGTAATGGCTGTCTAATGTATGGTACATGTACTACTGCCTAGCCTGTCGGCTTTTATAAGAATGGGCCTCGCAATCAAAAATGCGGAACCCAATACCTGGGTCAATCAGCCTCATCACGATAATTGGAAAAAAAGCAGCGCATCCCATGATGTGTACAAAAGAGACACTTGTTTGCCAGAATGGTGAATCAGGAATTCTCTTTGTTCTCTCAGTAATGTTTTGAGCAACGTCCCATTTGATTTTGTAACCAAAATCAGAAAAACATGTGTCGCAAACCTTTGGTTTTGTACTAAAAATCGGAAAATCAGCAAAACCAAGCTCTGCAAGAAGACAAGTTTTCATGTTTAAAAATGAACAAAGTACAAAATGTTGTTTATAAATTCAAGACAAAATATAGACCAAACATTTGGTCATATGGGAAATGTTACATTTTGTGTCATAACTTCCACATCAGTTCATGGGTTATAAAATAAGGGTAAAATACGCATTTGAGCAAGTCTACTTAGCGCTTTATGAAGCAGCTGTGAAACAGTCGCGAGCATTGCCCTACATGTAGCTACACATTGTAATGTACGATTGGTGGCGCACATAAATATCAGTCCGCGTTTTCCCGAGCTCAATGAGACCGAACTAGAGAAGTACGAAGACATTGTAAAACAACCTTACACAACTTTCCTATTTCGGGTGGACAGTCGATATTCGCTTCCCTTGGTATTGGAAGTTGACTAACTACAAGTAGTGCCTTGGGAAAGTTTGTCAACCAACTTCCAATAGTTTGAGGAAGTACATGTACATGAAATACAGACTGTCCACCCTCCCAACCATGTTTGAGAGTGAACAACATGTGTCTTTAATTCCAAAATCAGTCTTTCACTGTAGCACCCACCTGATTAAGTTCGAAAACCCAACCGCCAAACTCCGCCGGCACAACGTATGTTTCCCAACGTGCTGAAGGCTCCGAGACCACCACCCAAGTCCACTCTGTGAGCCAAACCTTTTGAACAATCCACGGAGCCCTCCGTTAATTTAAACATTGGGCAGGCAGACAACCGGTGCCCCTGCGCAACACTGGTAACTCCGAGATACCCTTGTAGTGGTCTTAAGGCCATAACCCCTGCATTAAGTGTTACACCCTTGCTCCCCTCCACCTTAGAGTTGAGGCCAAGTGTTATGCTCCTTCCTAACTGAATTACCCAACAGGAAATTATTTTAAGTCAAGGGATGGAGGGGTGATTTGGACTAACCCTTAGGATGTGGGTCTTGTGATGCATTGGGGAGGGAGATACACGCATATGTATGTCGTTCAGCAACGGTAAAGAAGATGTCATTCGGTAGGCTCTGGAGTCAATCTGACACAACTAGGCCTAGACACAATGGATGCTTATCATTCCATCAGCATCATTTTCAGCTTACCCTGGTGTTTCAGAAGACAGAAAATGGCTGCAATGCTACAGGATCATGACCTCTTACTTCTCCAGTCTTTGTCTGGGTGCCCCTTTCAACACACACGCAAAGACATTCTGATTTTAGAGTGACCTACATACTGTGTACAATACTCACAACATATTGGCCTTGCCCTCTTCCTGACCCTAATGTGCTTAGAAACTATCTCATCGTGCACATCATGTACTAACTTGCCCTCACCTCAGGAAACAAATTTACGTGGGGCCTGCCCTTAGCTTGTAACTTGCCCTCACCTCAGGAAACAAATTTCCGTGGGGCCTGCCCTTAGCTTGTAACTTGCCCTCACCTCAGGAAACAAATTTGCGGAGGGTTTGCCCTTCTGTTTCTGACTGGCACGCAGGACAAGTTAAGCTAGCTTCGGCTTTTTCACTAGTCAATCTTTCAAAAGAAATAGGGATTGTTTTACAACACTGAACTGGCCAGCTGGACCACCTGGAGAGAATTAAGAAAATCTGGCGTTTTAACCGGCATTTGGCCAGTGGACCACTGTTGAGGGAGAACGCTGGTGCGACTTTTATTTTACCCCATGTGTTGCATTGAGCTGACAAGCTCACAAAATTGCATTTATTCCCCAAAAACATAAAAATTCCCTGGTAAAAGTCTTGAGAATGAAAAAAATATCACAATAGCTATGTTTCACTCCATCCAGTATGAAGAGACACTCATCAACAGCCAGTTAGGGAAATCAAGACACATTTTGAAATCAGCTCCTATGTCCGTCCATGGAGAGAAGTCAGTCAAAGAACTTTGCCAAGTTGCAAATTGATGTATACGAACCCCTGCCATCTTGTCAGCAAAACCAAACCAACCCATAAGAAATTCTGCGTCTTTCGCATTATTCACGGTCGGTACATGAAAGTCATCTTGACGCTTCCCAAACACACCCTCTGTGTCTAGCTTCGTTTCCATGGACACTGAAAATGACCAATAGACTTTTATACACCTAGCAGCGTTCATTACTGGCGACAAAATTCAACAAAATGGCATGGAATTGACATTTAAAAGCTGGCCCAGCATCAGCTGCTTTGCAGCACAAAAAAGTACATTGCACAACAAAATTATGCTTACCAGAAGCGGTAAGCGGTTATTAGTCAAACTACCATTATCATGTACAATTTGTGATTGATATCCTGCTCAATTCTGCTTAGCAAAAAAATGTTCAGCCATAATTTCTACCTAAGCGGCTCTTGGGTCTTGGTTGCTTCTGAAAACCTACAAAAAACAGATTGATTCCTGTAGTAAGCAAACAAAAAGTGCACATTTACAAACCTTGGCATTCGGGGAACAAGACACAAGATGGCAAACTATTGACGAGGGCATACATCCACTGCACCCATACCAGGCACGTTTGGCGGATTTGGTATCTAGCTAGAGCAGCCTGACCCCCTTTGTAGCTGATCAAGTAGGGGAGGGGGGCAAACATCGTGCGGGAGGCTTTTTCAATTTAGGCTCGAAATCCCTGGCTGCGACAATTCAATTTACCTGAAGTCTGGCTTTGATTCAGATAAGCCTGGGCCGGACGGGTGGGGTTGCAATTCTTTGTATCTGGCTAAGACCCCCTGTCTGGACTTCTAATGATTCCAATGTCATGAACGAGAGATGACACTAATCAAAATAACAATGCGGCAAGTTTTTGCGGCGACTTTTGGTCGGCACTTAATTTTGCCAATGTCAGGGACATGATGCTATTTTCTTTTTACTGTTTGTCTAAAGTATACATTATTTGTTTATTTATTTGTGTGTATGTGGGTTTTGGGGGGTGGGGTGGGGGAAAATTGTGAGTGCTGTTGGGGAAATCAGTCCATTTGTTTGTTTGTTTCGATTTACATGTACTGTCAGACTGTACTTAAATTTATATTTCTTGCAAGGGGGCAGGGATGGGAAACAACAAAATGGTGTTGACAGACATTGTAAATTGTAGCAGAGTAACGTGTGCATGTCAGGTTTTGGTATAATACAACAAAAATTTTCACAGCCTACATGTATGTACATCACAGGCTTACAAAAGAGCCACAGAGCCTGGACTTCCTGCAGGCATAAATTGTACACAGCCCAATGGAAGAAGACATGAAATCTTACATTTCATACAGATTGCTCTGTCTGGTTTTTTTTATCCACTAGATATGAAGAAAGGAGGCCAGAAAACTTGTTCAGCTGTTATTTCTATAACTCATAAATTAAAGTGAAATTATGACACACAATGTTAAATTTCCCATAAGACCCAGTGTAGTATCTTGACAGCCAGAAATTGCCCCAGAGAGCGCAAGGTCACTCTTTTTGTAAGCAAAGGTTACATGGTGAACTCATTGTTGTTGTTGTTTTTTCTTTTTAAATAATTTCAACTTATAAACTGTAGTAACTGTATATTTGATCAAAGGAAACTTTTTAACACTTTTCCCCATCACTGAACTGTGATGAAAGTGAATTTTAGATTTCTCTTGTAATCTCGTGAGTTGCTGGCCTGGAATCTCATCTGTGAGAGAGCAAGGCCATTTTTATTTTGCATAAGGGCACTTCTTTTGGAAAACCTTGAAGTCTATGGTAACTTTTAAAGGGACACCAAGGCCCAGACCTGGGGGCCCAGGTTTTTCCTTTAACTACATGTAGGCAGCAGGACCAGTTACATGTAGCTTGTCATGTCATTTCACAGGTCCCACTGCTTTTGCCATAATTCATATTTGGGATGTTAGTAAATACTGAACTAGCCAGCTGGACCACTTGGAGAGAATTCTGACTGCTCCTCGCTGTTTTTTTTTTTTTCACTCACACTTGGCCAGCTGTTGGGAGGGAACACTGGGGGCAACAGAGGCGATGGCCTCCGTGGCCTTCGTGCAATTCCAGGCATGGAGTTGTCTGAACGTCTTGGTCAGAAACCACCACATGCTTCCTATGTACGCAGATCTTCTATTGATTCCGGTAGGTGGTGGGATCTCATATCAAAGGTTCCATCTAAATGAAGTACCCCCGGTACTCACGTACGCCAGCCAACATCTTGCTGGGATCAGACTTCAGGTGCCACACCCTAAAGTCCACCCAACCCCCAGAAAACTCAAGGAATCATTTAGGAATCACAACTGATCCATCAAAAACCTGTTAGAACTTTAACACGATGTAGCCAACTTGACTTTCTTTCATTCAGATCAATATAACCAAACCGAGGCTGGACGGAGACAGCTTTTTGTGCTCATTCAACAAAATCCCACATGTGGTGAATAACAAAACATTATTTTTTCATTTTTCGCTCAGGAAAAAAACAAATGACCTTGTGCCTACCAGAAAGACGCTCCTCTCAGAAAAATTGGTGAGTGAAACTCTTATTTAATTTGGGCAAAACAGAATGCAGAATCAAACTGCCTTTTTTTCTTCATTTATTATGACCAAGAAATTCAAATTGTACTTAGGTACCAAGGTATGGGATTTGAGTTGACTGCAAAGTACACTAATATCACAACAACTTTTCCCATCTTTTTGATTCAACTGGGAATTTCTGAATTAATTGTAATTGGAGCCACAAATTCAGGAATGAAGGTGACAGTCACTATCCATTTAAATGTTGGAATAAAAGGAGGCAATTTATAATAAAAATAATAAAAGAAGAAATATGGTTATTTTGGGGGCTGAATTAAAAAAAAAGATTTAGCAGGATTTAATGAAGAGCCAAACCTGGAACATGTCAATTGCTAGGCATGGCAGTGATCAAACATTTGTGTGATATTGGACTACGTACATGTATGTGGGTTACGTGTCAAAGAGGGCGCTATGCTAGGCAATCTTCTGCTGATATCAATTTTATCAAATATGATCATTTTTCATTTGAAAAAATGTCCGCATCCAGCCACCACTTTTTCGTTCGTTATGAAATAAAATAGTACCTAATCCTAATTCAAATGAGATATTCCTTTGGGTAAAAATGAGTGAAAAAGTGGTGGCAGGATACGGAAATTTTCCTTTAATTTTTCTGTCGCCGGAAGTGTCAACAATAAATTTATTAATTATATAATATTTATTATTATTAATTATTATCATAAATTACATCTGCAAAAATTGTTCATTTAATTTATTTAATAATTGTTGGGGCCCAATGACTTACATACAGCACAGTCAACAGTAGAGCAGTAATTACACTTTAATATTACAAAAACACCGTAAAACAGTACACTGCACTGCATGGGACGACTACAACTTAGACATGACTTGCAATTGCATTGTGATCATTATTTATGGCGTGAATGGATTATTTATTTGTACAAACTTGTAAATAAAAAATGAAAATTACAACGTAAATTAATGAACAAACAGTATTGTACCAAATCAGAAAACAGCTTTTTTTAAACCTAAGTCTACAAAAAAAATCACTCTGTAACTTACCTTGTAACTGAGTGGTTGACGCTTACAGCTACCTAAAAAGCGACATATTTAGAATTTTCCTTCAAAATAAAGCCTTGGCACTGACGTCAGTCGCTTAAAAAAGATGAGCGACGATTCTACAGATTTCTCGGTAAATTTCAGAAGATTAAATCCAATATAAACATCCGATCGCCGATTTCTCTATTCGGTATTTATCCTTGAGTATTATCCATGAAGTTGTGGGTTTTCACCATCGTTCCCTGTCGCTATGATCCCTTATTTCGCTAGATTTTGTGACATTTGGACACTTCGTTGGAAAAATATCGTAAATGCTAATGAATGAACTATATGGATCAGGCGTGTGGTCTACGTCAGAGGTTTGTGCGTACCCAATCATTAAACTTGTACAAGTCACGTTATCACAGGATGTCAGAATATCACGATCACGTGCCTTAGCTTGTACATTGTCGCTTCAAGAAATCCGTTAAATTCTAACAAGTGAATGGTCGGCCAGTTTAATATAGCTAAAAGGGACAGTTTGTGGACAAGAGAGGGCGCTGTAACTTTTAATTAAACTTTGGTGAAAAAAAAATCGTGGGTGTGGCCATCTCCTAAGCGACTGTCAGTCTAGCCGGGCGTAACCATCTCTAAGAATACCGAGCTAATCAACTTGAAGCGTTTTCAATTAAACGTATTTTCCTGTAAGCTTAATTAACTCAGGACTTACGTATCAAGTTAGTTACCGAAGGACTAAGTAATCTGTCTAGGAATGCTATATATACGTATACTGCAAACAGTGCAAGCCTGGAAATACATTAAACTTCATTAGGCCTACATGTTGTACTTGTAGGCCCCCTACGTTAGTCGGAAACACAGATGAGTAACTTGTATTGACTTAATTATTATTTAAGTTGCATATTTTAAATGTTACCCAATTGGTATCACTGCAAATAATAAATAAAATTCAAAGATAATCTCACTCCAGAAGGTAGGGCAGCAACCATAAAGCTAGACCCAGTAACTGGGGCGCTGTACTCCGTTTTTTGACATCAGGGTCGAACTAACGCAGTCAAAATTTTGATAAAACGGAATACAGCGTCTCAGTTACTGGGGTCTAATATAAAGCTTAACTTAGGCTAGGGATGCCCGGCCCAGGTCGAAGTGATTCTGGACCAATCCAGTTTAAAATGTGATATAATCTCCAAATAGTGTTTGAAAAATTTGATTCCCATCCACGGTAATTAGATTTCACTGGCCACAAATCACGACGGTACTGGCGCTCATTGGGTCAAATTAATTCAATTCATCAAAAGAGTGTAGAAACGTCAGCGCGGGGAATGTAATTTTGTAAACAGGTGTTCGATTTGAAGGGGGACAACAAAGTAACTTTTGCTTCTTTGATTAGGAACACTCTGCTCTATAAGGTAGGGGAAATACCCAGGGTTGATCAAACGATGGAATTCCCTTGGACGTTTCTTTGATGACTAATGTGGCTCAGGTTTATCACAATTCATTGCACTTTTGGAGGAAGAGAAGTCGCATAGACTACACACTGAGAACCAAGATTTTGTGATTGGAAACGAATTGGGTGAAAGTTAAATAGCGCCCCCAGTTGACAGAAAGGAGCTGGAAACTAAAACTTTCTGCCGGCTTCTGAATGCCTCTGGCGCAAAGACACATT
>CM021545.1:1319057-1333647 GCA_010994315.2 Pisaster ochraceus | reverse complement strand
CGACAGCTAGAGGGAGAGTAAAACCATCCGTGGAATTCCAGAGAGGGTAGTAGAGTGGGAATGTCCTAGATTGGACGACATCTTAACCTAATAATACAAATCTCTTTCTGCCCATGGCTAGGACGTACATCAAAGAACCTCTCGCTTCTACGGTGGCTCTAAGAAATTGTATTTCTTTGTTCCCGGAACTCTCTTGTGAAGGAAAGAAGAAAAGAAAAAAAAAACACCAGCAGAAAAGAAAATGGAAAACAAAAAAATAGAGGAATCACAGAAAGTCTTGAGAGGCAAAGATGAACAAAAAGAAAACCCCTAAGTAAAAAAAAACAAAAGACAGTTTCATCCTATGGGACTGTATTTGTGATTTCCTATTTCATGACGTAAGGTAAGCCAAAATTAAAATATTTATTTTTTCTTCCAAACTCCAGCCAAAGTTTTTGTTGTTTGTTTTTTTCCCAACAAAGATAACCCAAACCTGTCCACGGCTTGTAAAATTTATTGGACTTGCTAAATGTCCGAAATGTTTTCAGATTTTGCTGTGAGCTTTTTTAAAACTATATACTTCTTCTGAATCAGGTAAAACAATGAATTTGACAAAGAGGATATCTGCTAATTTTGCATTGGGAAAAAGAACATAATTTGGTTTTTACCCTTTTTACACCCATGTGCATTCCTGATGCAAAATTAACATCTATTAAATCGTTGTGGTACCCGCTGCTAAAACATAAGACTCGAACTGACTCTAGCTCGGCGGTCTAGTGGTTTGACATCTTCTCTGTGATGCAAAGGTCAAGCATGGGGACCAGTGAAATGACAAGCTAACTGGTTCTGCTGGCCTGTCACTGAAAAAAGTTTACTGCAAACCCCTACCCCCACCAACAAATATATATATATATGTGTGTGTAAATAAATAAATAACACAATGAAAGCATGCATAGTCTCTGATTCGCTGATGGAAGTAAAGGCCGCTCTTCAACGACAGTGATTTATGCTGGTGATTTCAAGAACTAAGTGAACACATGGATCACTGGGGACAGCTCTTTTATGTCTGGAGCACCGCAAGGAGATTTTACTCGTCGGTTTGACTCTAATCAACAGGACGGTTTGGCCTGTCCCCGTTTTGCTGGGGAGAAAAAGGGTGGAATGCAAATGCTGAGACATGGGGCCTAATTTCACTAAGCACAAACATTTGCTGAATAAACAAACAAAAATCAATAAATAAAGACAGATTGGCTGAACAAGGTACCAGCCAAACTATCATGTTGTACATGTGTTTAACTGGTTCCCCTATGCATTTCTGCTGAGAAGATAAAGTCATCAAGCATTCTGCTAAGCACATCTGTGTGAAAATGACCACTGAGCATAGCTCAATTTCATTAATATATGCTTAAAACATAAGTGAAAAATTATCACTTATGATAGCAGAAAAACCACGCTTATTGAAGTGGGTTCCACAGGTTACTGAGTATTATTTGCTTGTGCGAGTGCGTGCTTAGTGTTGCTAACCAACCCTCACTTACACAACTAGCGCAGAAATTTGGCGCTAACCCTGTCAGCGAAAATAAATGCTTACTACAAGTGCAGAATTCAGCAGTAAGCAGAGCTATGAAATTTGATACGGATTATATTGCTTAAAAAAATTCACTGACTGGGCCAAAATAGTAGCAGGAAACCAGCTGCAGGCAACAAACACTGCATGGTACTTGAGCAGGGAACCGGTTCCTGCTGAGTAAAGCTTGTCTTTGTCTAGCAGAAATGCTTAGCAGCTATTATCCTGTCTACAGAGGCACTTTACAGATGATTCAACCATTCTAATTTTGGCCAATTACCAGTGGTGTATAACGCTGTTAATTTCACTACTTTTCTCTCTCAAATTTGTTCCCCATTAACTCGGGACAATAAAACACAAACATGCACACCTATTATCGGATTATGGTGAATTATTACGAGCGGTTGCTATGGGGACAAAGTTCATTTTGTGGATTTACTGCTCAACGGAAAAATTGCATCATCATCGGATGGGGGAATGACGAGGACAGCAAAAAAAAACCAAGTCACATAGGGTGACGCATTTTACCGTCTCTATACCCCCTCATGATACACACAGTCAGACCCTAACATATGAACCCTCGATACAAAATTCATTGCACTCTGAATAAGAAATGAAGAAAGGGATGTCCCCCCCCTTTTTTTTTCCTTCGCGAACCACCCCTCGGGGCAAAGCAAGGGGAGATTGTAAGGAGGAAGAGTCGCAGATTGGATATGTGATGGATGGATGTTGGTTTTGTGCACGATTCCATTTCCGTTGGATTATTCAACGGGAGCCGTCGAGAAGGGGGGTGAAAAAATCCTCCGTGGCCCAAAATCTCCGCCAGGCCAAATACAAAGATTGAAGATCTGGTCGCTGATCCCCAATTTGTGTTGTGAATAACACCACACAGATATCTTTCCGCCCCCCCCATTTATATATTTCATGTCAATCCGTACTTGTTTTCACTCAGTCTCATCCCCACAAAGTCCGATCCTGTGATAGTTTTTGCCTGTGGTGAACATTCAGTTAATGTTTCATCTTGTACTAGAGATATTTATAGAATGTAGTTTATGAATTTTTACACACATGATCCTCGACGAAATTAGCAACATACGAAGCGGACTTTGGTTCCGAAGAGGGGCCCTTCACATACGACCCGAGTATAACCTCTCTATGCAAATCATTCACGGAGGGTTTATAATTAATATTTTTGCATGGGTATGACCTCAAATGACCTCTAGAAGAATCGTTCTGGGTGAGAAACGGCACTCTTCAACGTTAACCGAATGTACATACGTATTCAGAAAAATTTGATACATGCTATAATGGAAAAAGCAGTTTTTATGACCACATGAAGAATGCAGTATATATTTATGTAAGATATGACCTCTAATGACCTTTATGCTAATCATCTAAATACAACAACTAGAAAAGCCATGGTATGAATTGATGGCTACGGTCGAAACGTCAATGAGACCTATTCTTTCAACGTTGCCCCTGCAGCCAATGGCCGATAGCCAAAGCCCCATAATACGGACACTGCCAAATATTCAAACAATGACCTCTAATGACCTTTATGCCAATAATTCCCGTACAGGGACAACTCAAGTTCATTTACATATAACCTCCAATGAACTTTATGCATACTATTACCACACAGGACAACTCATGTTCCCTTCATGCATTTGACCTCCAATGACCTTTATGCCAATCATTACGAGAAGCTCGAAACTTGCAGTGAAATGAACCCTTAGTGTTTCAGTTAATTCGCAAGGTTATTGACTGGAATGGTCCAGCTGTATAAGCGTCATTCATGAGGTTTCATAGTATTGTAGTTCTTGAAAAAATCATGTTTATTCCAGGACTTCACACAATGCTGTCTTCTATATGTCCACCATCCTCAACATAAAAGTTCATCCATAAACATGAAGAATTCTCTAAGTGCTACCCAAGAATGGAATTTTTAGTCAAAGCCCCAAAAATACAAGCCAAAGAAAGATACATGACTAACAAAATAACACATCACCAACCCAACCATCGCTGATTCCAAAAACCATATTACAGCTCTACCGAAAGTCCCCCCCCCCCTAAACAAAAGATTGACCTGGAGTAACCTTTTGAAGGGGGTGTGGGGATTAATGGATGGATCTTTGGATCTCCTCTTGGGATACCCCCAGGGGGTGTAACCCCCCCCCTGTGAAATATTGAACACCAACGATCGCATTAAGACGTTCCTCAAAGCTCTCTATGTCTCAGACACAGTGGGGCATCGCCAAGTGACAATAAATCAAATTTACATTCAACGTCAATTTTTCATTTTGGAGGGGATACTTTCTCCGGGAAGATCTTCCGAGACAATTGGTCGGATGAAAAGAGGATCTTTTGTTAATCCCCTAATTGCCTGGAGTGGGTGAGAAATCCTTGTTGATTATTAAATTACGTGCTTCTCTTTTACAAAATCATTCTGATATAAGATGCTTATCAGTTCCAATTTCATTCAACATTGTACTCCGTGAACATTTTTTTTTAACGTCTGAGTGAAACAAATCGTTCTTCTGGGTTGAAGAATTTTGCGGGATCAATGATTGTCCAATAAAGTTTAATATTAACTGCTCGCAGGTGAGGCGATGCAATTGCATTACACCGATGCTTGTGCCTCGCCGACGTTCAAGAATTGTTGAGAATGATTTGTCTACTTGAAGTTCAGCTCTACCCCAAATACGTAAAGTCAAATTCTAGAACAGGCATGTGACAAGCAACACAATTATTTTTTGAGTGGTTATGAATTATAATCCAAGCCAAATAACACAAGATCTGGATTAAGTTTAGGGCTTTCCTTGGTGATATAAGAACTAAATAGCGCCAGAAACAAAAATATTCTTGTTCCCCGATTAGCAGCTTCCAACTTATGAGCAAAAAGCAAGAAATATCCCTTTTTGATTCGAACAACGGTACACTACAACACGAATGTGTTGACTCGAATGACTTTGGTATGTGTGCACACCGGCTAAGACTGACAATTTATGTGCTGTAATGAAATTAATTATTAAGCCCAGCAGGCGACGGACTCCGAGAACTGTAGACATTTAAAGGTTTCTGGACGGTGTTAATGAATAAACCAAGATTTAATCTCTCGTTCGCATAACTGTGGACAGACGAGGGGTACAGCGGGATGTTATTCTGCGGAATAAGAAATGAGACTCGCCGTGGCTTCGGGCCGTTGGTAAAAATGTCACATACGGTTGTTATCCATTGTAAGAGGTTTAAGGTTGTGTCAGAAATTGTTTGATGGGATTATTTTTCTTTGGGTGAAATGATGACGTTATCTCTGGCTATATACACTCGGCTTAAATCTGCGTGTTCAATGATAGATGCAAAAAAAAAGGGTCCTCAAAAAAGGGAGTGGCAATGCATGATGTAAGGAAGGGGGGTGGAATAACCAGAGGTCAAAACAAGGTCGCTTTAATGTCACACTCAGGTCCTCAAAAACAAGAGTTGCAACACAAAATGGGTTAACAAAAACAACTTAAAGAAGGTCATGCAAAATCTTAGAAGAAATAATCTAAATAACCTAGCTATCAAAGACGAGAGGTCATTTCCGAATACGACCTTTTAGAAATGACCAGACTGATGAATGAGAAAAGTGAACTCGACTGAAAGTTACCTTTCATAAATGAGCTAACTAGTAAATTTTACGACCTTTCCAAAATTAATCCAATGATTGAGACATGGAGTCATGACTGACTATGACCTTTTGAAATTGACCTCTCAACCAATTAAAAATTAATGTAATACAGAAGCATGACCTTTCAGAATGACCTGACTACAACATGAGGTCATGACTGATTATGACCTTCAGAAAGTGACCTTCAGAAATGACCTTCTCAGGTACTGAGAAATGACCTTTAGAAATGACCTTAGTACCGATAGAGAAAAGAGGTCATACCTGAGTTGTCACCTGGGTTTTTATCTTTCTTCTTCTTCTTCTTCTTGCCGTGTACTGCGTAGTTATCTCTTGCCGTCCAGCTGGGGTACAGCTGCATGTGTAACTGTCTCTCCTTCCGCGCGAGCTCATAGTACTTGGCTTGTTCTTCTCTCGATAATGCATGCCACTGAAATCAGATCCGTAAACTTATGAATATTCATTGACTTCTTTGTCTAAAAAGAAAACATCTAGTAGTGTTGAAATCAAGTCATTTCAAGTCAAGTTACAAGTAATTTTTCCCTAAAGTCAAGTCAAGTCGCAAGTCAATGAAATTGGCAACTCGAGTCTGACTCGAGTCCAAGTCAGCGACTCGAGTCAACAACACTGACATCTAGGAAAGAAGTGCTTATTCCACATAACAGCATTCCAGAAAATACAGAACTCTACATGTCACTCGTGAATATTCATCAGTTTCTTTGACCAATAGCAATTAGCAGTTCATAAGGCTGTAAGATGTTTGTTTTTTTTTCTGAATGGAAAAGATAGATCATAGACTTTTCCCAAAAGTGATTTTAATTTCAAAGGTTGTTGCCCTTCAACCTACTTAGTGAAATTTTTTCCCCGATGCGCCCGAACAAAAATCAGCTCTATAATGTGAATGACACCATTTTAATTTTGACGGAATTCTTGTCAAAGCACTTAACAGCGTTCACTGATGATGTCCATCGTGAACGGCTCATTTCCAACACCAAATCGGTTCGGATGACCGTATCAGTGACCCATGAATATTGATGAGAAGCGCAAACGATGTCCAGAAAAACCCATGTGACTCACCCTCCTTCCCAGGATCTGGTTGATTGCAGCGCTCTCCTTCAGTGTACACTCCTTGACAACGCTGGCCCTCTTCTCCTTCATGTACAGCATGAAGGCGTTCAGGGGCTTCTTTATGTGCGGATGCCTCTTCTGTTGGGGTTTGGTTTTCTCCTCTTTGGGCGGGGGTTGTCTGTTCAAGAAAAAAGGGGGAAGGAGAATTGGTTTCGATTCGTCAGTGAAGATATTTCCGTGTTTAAATTATGGCCAATTACAAAGATACTCAGATATTCTGTAAAATTGTGACCCAAAAAGTGCAGGGCTCAAACCTATCACAGACTGCCTTGGGCAGAAGGTTGTCTGATCAAGAAAAGGGGAGGGAGAAACGGTTTATCTCGTCGGTGAAGTTGTTTGTGAGTTAAAATTATGGCTATTATAAACATACTCAGTCATGCTGTAATATTATAACCAAACAGAGCAGGACTCGAACCCATAACCATTGACTTCCTCGTGCCGTGGATGTCCTTTTTAAGAGGGAGGGGCGAGAAATGATCAGTAAAGTAATTTCTGAGTTAGAAATAAATGTATGCCCATCGCAAACAAATCTATATCCAGTACTCTCAGTTCTTCTGTTAAAGTACAGCAGGACTCGAACCCGTAACCACTGACTTTCTGGGGCGGGGATGTCCTTTCAAGAAAGAGGGGTGGAGAAACATTTTACTTGATCAGTGAAACAATTGCTGAGTTGGAATTAAACGCATCCCTATTGCCTATTTTTCTGTAAAACTATATTAAATTCAAAGAGCAGGACTCAAACCCATAACCATTGAGCTCCTTAGTCAAGGGTTTTCGGCCCAAGAAAGGGAAAAGGGTACCTTAAGTAAAGAAGTTAAAACTAAGCCGATTACATCAAGAGCTAATCGTTTATACTCTGTTATTCTGCGGAAAACAGCTGGCGGAAAACATGGACGAAAGAGCAGGTTGTGAACCTGTAACCACCCAACTACCGGGGCCTGCTTGATGAGAAATTATGATACATTTACTAGACCCCCCTTGCATCGGCCTCTATCGCTGATGTCAAACAATGGAAATGTGCTTGTATGAACGCGCCGTGCACAACTCTCAGTCAATGATGGATCTTCATTGACATAAGTGAGGGTGCTGTTTGGGCTTGTGATGTCACATTATTAGCGAAACAAGAACCTTAAGAAAGGAAGCTACTATCATGTGGGGTTACCATACCTGTCGTTACTCTGTTGTAGTGTGTCTTGTTGCCTCGTTCCCGATGTGACAATGGCTGGGTGCGGGATACCGGTGACGGCCATCCCATGATGGTGAGGGGGGAGGCCAGGGTGACCGAGGCGGGACATCCCGGATGCATTTATAAGAGCTGGATACGGAGACCTGAGAGCACTTGTGAGTGGGTAGAAGGGTTGGCCTTGCCTAAAAAACGAAGAGCGAACAAAAAAATGGTAAGAGAGCTGATAATCAAACGATTCACCCCCGAACCGGAAAATCGTTGAGGCCACAGGAGCAATGACCTTCATTTCCTGGACCGATCTGCACTCGGTGCTACAAATTCAATGCTTTCATTTGGATAGTTAATATTACCCATACACACACACCCCCACGGAAAATATAGCATACATTCGTATAAACCACAACGGCAACGCTGCCCACCATAAGGTCAAAGGTACATCTCAAATCAGAGGAGCTTCTTAGCTGTATCTAGCGTCTGACACCAAGACTCAAAGTCCGACCTCAAACGCATATTCTTTGACATGTTCTCGGTTTCCCCGCGGATGAAAGCGATGAAGGTTTTTTTAACTAAGACATTTTCTGGTTTTAAAGCAAAGCAAGCTACTGCTCCCTTCAAACAAAAATTATTTTTTCAGATATTACTTTTTCTAGAGGTCTGTAAACAAAATTTGAGTTGTCACTTTTGTCGTTATAATTTGCTTGTTAGTATTTACTTACCAAGGCACGTTATAAACTTCTAAGTGATGCGGGACGCTGCCTAACGACCCCGGGGACAGAGGATGGTATAACGGAAGTTCAGATGAATGTCTCGGTCTTGGAATACCTGCATTTGTATAAGACAACAAGCGTGATTGGCTGGAACAGGATGATATGGGATTTTCTGGCCAATGGCTGGGCAGGTAAGTGTGGCTTGATGGCTGCCCATTGAGAAAACCTGCATTTATGAGACAACAAGCGTGATTGGCTGAAAAACAATGATATGGGTTTAACCAGCCAATGGCTACACAGGTTAGTGATAAACCATTTTCACACATTCATAATATAAGTTATACAGTTTGTAGAATAATCTACATACATTGTTAAATTGACAATAAACATGTATCACGCCACAGAAATCTTGGTCTTGTACCCTGTTTATACCTCCATGTACTAAAGATAAGGAATCTTGATTTTAACAATACCAAAAAGAGGCCAGACTGTTTTTTCCATCCAGCCTCAGTTTGGTTCTATTCATTTAAACCAGAAAAAAGACAAAATGCTGCCGCTGAAAAAGAAAGAAAAAAACTCTATTGAAACTTCAAGAAAGATAATTTTTTGTTGGTTCTGGGACCGGTCACAAATTGGAAACAAGATGGTCGCACTGAGGCAAAGCTTTTTTGACCTCAAGAAAGCATCAATCAATTTAATAATTGATTTCACAAACTGTTAAGCATGAATTATATCTTGCTTAAAAGGAATGGGCTGCCAACTGAATTTACATGAACTTTCCATTGCTCGTGACTGGTTCCATGCAAATTTTCAGCTAAAATGACAAATTTGTTAAGCATTTTGTTGGGTGGGTTTTTTTTGTGTGTAAAGTGGCATGGAGGCAATGACCAGGGGCAAAGAGGCAATGACCAGGGGCAAAGAGGCAATGACCAGGGGCATGGAGGCAATGACCAGGGGCATGGAGGCAATGACCAGGGGCATGGAGGCAATGACCAAGGACACTGAGGAAATGACCAAGGACACCCAGGCAACGACCCAAGAAACGACCAGGGGCATGGAGGCAATGACCAGGAAGTATCAGACCCGTGTCTCCATAAAAAAAACATAGACTCAAGTTGTTTGTCGCATAATGCCCTTGAAAATTCACATTATAGTTCTATAAGAAAAAAAATCGGTCTGATAAAAATAATCCAGCCCCACATCGGTTGCAAAAATATGGATTAAAACAACTCTTGCCCATTGACATTTCTAAAATGCCACATATCCTTGGCTAAATAATCACTGAGTCTTATTTTTCTGTTTGCTGGGAAATCTTTCAGCGGGCGGAAGGAAAAAAAAAAAAAATCATGACAATCACAAGTATATTAACAATCCCTGCAAAGAATTACTTTCCCAAGTTCAGGGTCGGATTAAACACTGGTGGGCATTTCAAATGAAAAACACGATTCCGTCGACATTGTGTTTTGTGGCCATTCGATATAATCGCCAAGGTGAAATCTTGTATGGTTTTTTGTTTTTTGGGGGGCGTGTGTGTGTTCGGAATTCTTGAACGTGATACATGCTTACATGTATCAGGTAACATTTACACTCTGCTGAAGGATTGGTGGGGGAGTAATACAGTTAGCACATGTGAGTTTAGTAAACAAGAGACTTTCAAGTTTTTGTTGAGAAGGAGAACACAGGCTCCGTTCAGAGGGGGGGAGTTTGTCTTGTATCCACAGGGGTAATATTGCACGAAAATGAATAATCCTGCAAATGAGTCTTGGTCTCCCTTTGGTCTAGACAGAACTGGAATTTCAGGAAATTCCCCCACTGCAGCCCAGAGGTTATTGCAGCTCGGAAAAGTCACTGAACCAAGACTTTTTTTTTTTTTTGAAAGACCATTAACTACAATTCCTCATTTCAGAGCCAAAACATTGTATCTCCTGAAATTGCGTTTACGTTACACGCAAGTTCGAAACTTGCTTAGTAAGCAACATTTTTGTTCGACAATATCGTTTGATTTTATCCTACACCAATGTGTGATAAGGACAACATACTCGGTGCTTTCCGAGTTCTGCAGGAAAATACAAAAAAACAAATCTCATCAGGTAGGATTCGAACCCCCCCCATCGCGTTCAGATGACAACTACTTGACCCCAAGTGACAAGAGACCAAAGCAAACCCCGTTATTAGCAACATGCACTGTAACATAGTATGAGGAGTCTGATACCCAATCGCGTCTTAGGCATATTTCTGTTGTAAGGGGAAAGTCACTCACCTGTTTTAGCATCGACCTCTATCGTTCCTGCCAAATGAGGAGGGGGCGGAGTGCCTGGGGGGTAGTGGTCTTGGTTGTACATCATGAGATGGGCCAATGATGGAGGGTACGGCCCACTGGGGTGTACCATAGACAGCTTGCTCCCCTGTAGATCAGCGAAAAAGGAAGAAAGAAAAAAAAACCGAAAATTGTAAATAAGTTTTAAGAATTGCAAAATTTTATCACGAGATCTTGGTGCAGTTCCCATGTATACAATAATGATTACTGCATACATTCTTAGACAGGTGACAGGCTTATTTTTGCATTCCCTCTCAAATCGGAACCAATTCTGAAAAACGAAGAGAAGGAAAAAAAACCCAAGCATCTTTACCATGATCAATTTGATTTGGGAAAGAGTTGGACGGAGTTGAGAGAAATTCGGTCGTGTGAGACAAGCTGGATCTTAAACTGCGCTTCAATGGTTACTAAGGCTTAAGCCCATGTGACCTACCTTTTCTCAACCAATCACAACATCTCAACTACCCTGGCAACCTATGAATAAATAAGCTCATAATTTTTTTTCAATACCAGTATTCTGTTTCAAGGTGCCATTATCACCAAAAGAAACAGTTTTTTGTCCACTTTTATGAAATTGGCAACCTGAGCTCAAAATCCCAAGGTCCAACTCAAGAGCTCAATAGTTCTCCTATTTCAAGTGAAAACCCGACCATCTTTAATCAGGCGCAGTTGGCGGGGAAGTGTTTGTCCTGCTTAGCTGTTACCGTTTGTATGTAATTAATCCACAGGTGGGTTCTTGAACTGCGTGTTAGTTCAAACTGCGAACACACTCCAAGTAGCTCTATTAAAACTAGTGGAAACAAACCATGAGGTATTGAATGTCCCAATTATCTGAGTTGCTTGGGAACACTTGTGGGTGGCAGAGCTTGAGCGGGTTTATAAAATCAATGTTAAGCCACTTAAAAGCGAGACGTTGGTTTCGCTGGAACCTCAGACAAGTTTCTCTCAACGGTACAAAAGTGGGATATTTTTTCACAGCTGAATGCAATATGGATGTCTCCAAATCATTTTAATTACAAAAATGAAACAAAAGATGGTTTAATACAGCCAGATAGTTTCACAGCAGTCCTTTAACAAAAAAAAATCAAATAGAAATTGAAGGAGAAATGTTTATCACTTCCTGCCACCTTGAATTTATGTTGAAATAAAATACAAATGTAAAATTTCTCATTTGCCCACCAGAAAGGCCCTGGAAGGAAACAAAAATTCCACAGGAACACTACCAAGGTGGGATTCGAACCCAAGACCTCCGCACTCAAGAGCAGATATCTTGACTATTACACTGGTTCCCAGTGACGGGAGACCAGTTCAAATCATGTACTTTAACTTCTTTCAGCACTAACAGTTAGTTCTTGAAAAAAAATAAATAAATAAAAATAAAGTACAAATCAAAACACTGCAATTATTTTTTGTGTTTATTTTTAAGAAATATGAGCGGATGACGATACACAATTATGAGACAGAAGGGGAACGAAAGTGCACCCAGTTTCATTTTTTCTGAAATTTAATTTTTCTCCTATTCAAGAATTCATATTGTAATATCTGGAATCATTATTTATGCACGCACATTACTGTGGTTCTAACAATGTTCCCATGTGTTGGGAGGGACAGCTGCAAAAGTCTTAGAAATCCACTTGGATCTCGCACCTAGAGTTCAAGCTACAAGCACCATGCATCCAGCAACTTACTCCCAGACTACAGCACCCCCTACTGTTCTTTAGGAACCGAGGTGTGTTCCTTAGATCAACACAAGAAGTGCTTTCAACTCCCCCTTCAGTCCCCAACAACGTCCTAACGATGTCGACTTAAAAAGAGATTTATTCTGCTTTAAAAGGCAGTTCACTTTGCGGATAAATCCGATACATGTAAAGAAACCCACAAATAAAAGAACTGACAGCTTGTTCGTCCGTTTCCTTGGCGATTAAAACCTTACAAACTACAGAGGGGTTTCCCCCACCCCTTTTTTATTTCATTCAATGTTGAAATTGATTCATCACTTGACGATAAAATTCCATTTTTTTATACTGCCTACTGGCGAACCCTTTGCAAAAAAAAAAAAAAAAAAAAAAAAAAAAAAAAAAAAAAAAAACACATCTTGCAAAAAGAAAATCTCCGGACTGAGTGATCCAGATATTTCACTGAATGTTGTTAAAATTTGTACTTTAAAGACATCACCCCCTCCTTCCCAAGACAAACAACAAAGACAAGCATCTTCTTGACCCCCGGCTCAATCTGTCACGAACATGTTTAAGTATTGGGCATGATTAACTGGTCCCATGCCCTTCTTTGAATTTCCAGTAAATTCTCAGGAAATTCGGCGACTCAATTTCCAGACCCGTCTGGCGATTACCTCGCCCTCAGAACACACCTTTAAGTATGAAACGCCTACCCCACTACTGTCTGTGGCGATGAATGTAAGTCATTCTCGGCCAGAAACAATTTATTGGTACAGTCACATTTCGGGCATTTCTGCTTTGACAAGAAATGCGTGCTGCACCTTAATAATTCCACCCTGTCTCTTCGGATGAATTAGAAAGAAGCGAAAAGAGCCGTGGTGCGCTCTAAAGAAATTTATTGATTCAGTGGTGCCTTGCTGCTTGTGCTACGTCTACATGTACTTTGCCACCCACAAACAAAAACAGAAATGACCGTTAAAGCGGAGAATTGCAGAGTGTGGACTTTTTTCATGATCCAAGGTGCAATTGTACAAAATGGAAAAAATCCTGATTGCAGGGGAAGGTCCTGAAAGATTTAAGGACATTGTACTTCCAAAAGAAGAATTCAACAAACACAAAAACAGCGGGAAAACTACAGATAGTCATCAGTTTGAAGGAGATCCAGCTCAGTGAAAATAAAAATCCTGAAAACAGGGAAAAAATCTGACGAACTAAGACATAAAGACACATTTTTTCACTGCTTTACGTGGGCTCCAATTTGGGGTAAAACTCCACAGGATCATAGGGCTTGTAAGCTCACAATTTTTACCCCACCAGAATTTATTTTACAATGACCAGAATCTAAATGCGAAAGAACTTTCTCCGACGTTTAGCATGTAAACTGTTTTTATTTGAACAAGTACTACAGACAATTTCTTTCTAGTATGGGTTAGTATACTTTGATTCTCAACAGAATTGAATTATATTTACCAGTACCCAGACTCAAAGTCAACAGTTGAACATCCATTTAAAAGATTTTACAGCATAGTGAGGTATTGTTATTCAATTGCAAAAAAACTCACAGAAAAACCGCTGGACTAGTCCAGTCTCGAGTTTACTGGCCCGATGCTAAAATCACTGGCCGTTTCAGTGTAAAAATTTTAGCCCTGCTGCTTTACCGCAGAATGTATGATTTATATGCTCATCTTTCTTAGCTTACACATGTAGGGCTGGGGTGGGGGGGGGGTGGAGTGAAATGCTTTGAATATACTTTTAACTCTGGCTTCAAAAATAAAACAAAGCATTTCCTTAACATTCCACACGTACTGCGACCATAAGTTGATTTAAAACACGAAAATCTAACAAACAAACAGGTGTTTTACAAATAGCCTTCAAAGAGACAAAAGGTCATGTTGCAACTTTCTCGAGTTCCCTAAAGTCCCTGTGAGTAAGCTTTTTTCCACAAAACTTGCGGCAACTCAACGGAGACCGAACTAGACTAAGGTGTTCTGCCTTGATGGATCCGTACAATATACTAACCAAACACTACGACTGTACTTTTTTTATCCTTCCCCCCGATTGTGACTTTTACAAGAGTGCAAAGTGGGGAGGGTAGTTAAAAAAAAAAAAAGTACACTTGATCCTCTGGAACTTGGTACTAGCCAAGGTTTGTATTCTCACTAGTGAGAGGTATGATTTATGGTCTTGGCATTGAATGGGGGTTAGGATCGGGGGCTCACGGTAGCAGACGTGACATGGTCGAATAGAAGGGAATACTACACACAGTTGGATACCATTCACGTACAATAGCCGAGCACATCTGCCAATATATAATGTCACAGCGCACAATCTGCCCCACTGACACTTTTCCTAGTTTTTTTTTTTTT
>CM021545.1:1256419-1276148 GCA_010994315.2 Pisaster ochraceus | reverse complement strand
TGTCCCTAATTGAAGCTTAGAGACCATGGTATTACACTGGTGACCCCCCCCCCCATCCCTTACCCCTTCCCTTAACAGACCTCACACCTCCAAACAATAGCAACGTGCTGCTTCATCCGAACAGCCGCACCACAAAAGAAGTGCACGAGCGTGACTGATCAAATGGGAAGGTCCCTACAGTAAAGTCATCTCTCTCTCTCTCTTTCTCTGTCCCTCTCTCGCCCTACCTCAACCCTTCTCTCCCCACCACTTGTTTCCTTCTCTCGCGCCGTGTCGCTTTGATATTCTCAGGCTCGACGCAATTAATCAAAGTTCAACGCACATCGGCTGGGTACGCATTCATTAAGTCCAAGCTCCTTGCTGTATATCTTGAGATTAAATTTGGGCTAAATTGCACTGTGTCAGGAAGTTTCAACTCGTATTTTTGGCATTTTTAATTTTTTTCATTTATTCCTCCACCCCCAATCCAATTTCTAAGGATCTCCACCACCACTATCTTACCTATGAAAGGTGCTTAATCAAAAGTCAATCAACTAAAGCAGCTAAGCGAAATTGATTCCAGAAAAGAAAAGAAAAAATGTCAAAAAGAGTATAATACTAAATCAATTATCTACAAATAATTTCTACAAAGGTTTTTCATCACCTACTTACAGTGTAATGTTCAGGGGGGGGGAGATAAAAAATTTTGCTGATGTTAATTTTGCTGAACACAGTTGGAAGCCTTCTGAAGCTTGGGCAATAAAAAAACAGAGGGGAAGAAATCCACAACAAGTGTGTCAAAGGTTAGACATGTATTCGACTTAACAAGTTCCTCTAGAGCTAGAAAGATACATCTACAGGACTTGTTTAAAAAATTTAAAAATAAAAAAAAATTAGCAAAAAAAACGAACAAATTTCACCACAAATTCGACTCTTATGTTTTTGTGCACAGCTGAAAAAAAAAAAGGGCATACAATATGCATGCAGAGCTAAATTCCTTATCTCCGGGAATCAACGTTAAGCTTTGAAATATTTCAATGAAATAATTCCATTTGCAAGGGTTTTTTTTTTCTTTCTATTTCTGATTCTTCTGAGACACGGATCGGAGAATTTTCTTCATCTGATCCCGCTGAACTATTGTCTTTAAAGAATGCAGGGCTTTGCAAACGCAGGAGATGAAATCTCCAAATAATGGCAACTAGTTCCCTTGGGGGAAGGGAGGGGGGGGACTCAATGGTGTTTTTATTCATCTCTTTATGTCATTCGTAGGAAACATCGTTCAATTGAGTGTTGTACTCCGCCAGCCACTAATACAATCGAGGAGGGAAAAATGAAGTGCAAAACTTGTAAGTGGATTAAAAACTAAGAACTTATTTTATGTGACTGAGGTTTTGACTAACTTTGCAGTTTTAGTTATCTATTTGAAAATATATTTAATCTTGTAATGATAATGAATAATGAATACCGGAATTCTTATATGTTGCGCTTATCCACCAATAAGAAACTCAAGGTGCTTGAACATGGAGAAACAATATTAAGACAGGTTTTTGAATTTGTTTAATTAATAGCCCAATTTAGGGAGCACCTTGTAAGGAGTTACAAGGTGCTGTGGCGCATTCAGCAGCAATCTTGACTAAATCCTGACTAGCCTGTAAATCCTGTAAGCCCAGAAATGTCTTTGCAAAGCCCGGCAGCTAAATATCAGAAAAGATCACATTATACCGTCCAAAATTTATAAAATTACCATTCTGATCTTCAAAAGGTTAGCTTTGCACGTTTAAAACAAACTCAAAGGTCATTTAGGTCAAAATTAGCCAAGTTTGAAATTGACGCTTTAGGGAATGTAGCGGCCTCAAGTGGATCATATACCAAAAGGCCAATAGTGGCCACCAACTGGTTGCGTATTTTGAGCTGCGGGTCTATTCAACCAAAATGGTCAACGTTAAGGTCATGTTAAGGTTATGGGTTGAGGTTAACGCTAATGTTATGCCTCAAGTCCCTAGATTATATGGAATTCTTTTGTTCACAGGTCCCCAGTTTGTATGTAGCATTAAAACACACACATATCCGTGAATCCCGTAAATCAAAGACTTCACGTTGTTCCAAAATTAGATGTTCGAAAAAAAGTGAAAACATATTATGGATTTTTAAAAATTTTAAACTTGTTTTTGTTCTCGTGAATCCGATGAACGATTAAGCTTAAACTTTCACAGGATTTTCATTTCATGTTTATGCTGTTTCACACAAAATGCTGATGTTGGTCTTTCACAATCACCAATGATGTCCGGGTGCTTTACTGACCACTTTTTTTAAATGACCTTTTCCCAAAAGGTTTTCTTTTTGTTTTATTCATAACAAGTTTCTTGCAGATCAACAAAATGCACTCTTCCAAAGATCAATAGCTTTTCGGACCTCCAAGTTAAAAAAAAAAAAAAACTGACAGCATCATTCTTCGCCTCTTGTTGACAACATATTACCAGATGAAATTGATTACAAGATGGTATGCATACTCGTCAAAGCAATTGCGGGGTGAATTAACAAATGCAGCGCGTACGTGCATCTTTCACAGTTTCACAGTATAATTCCAATACACATTGTATACATTTTCCCCACACATTCATAATCAAATCTGTATCAATTTCTCCCTTTATACAGATAACCAATTTATCAGAATTCAATTTCTCAAACACAAGCTCGTATTGTCAACGATGAGGCCGAAGAAAAGACAAAAGAATTCCACATGAATTTCAGAAATGTCCAATGGAAAATCTCTCACAATTTGAGTTTCAGGTTGCCTTTGTAGTCACAGTAAGGTGACGTCATTTTGACGGATACAAGCGACGGTGTACAACTGCGTGCAGCAGCCCCCGTTAGCGTATAGCAACCCATCGATATGTCAAAACAAAATAAACATGCAGCTTTAACAGTAGGTTCGCGGGGTTTGTCCAGAACTGTTCGAAGGGCTTATTGATTCATGCCCATCACCACAAACCATCAAAATGACAAATTAAATGAAGCTTATATCAATCAATTTTATCTTAAGCTTCTACTCATTCATTCAGAAAAATATGCGTGCAGGTTTTTTTACATAAAAGCCATTTCCCCATACAAATGAGGAGCATCATAATAGTCTCCATGCCTTCTTCGCCAAACAAAAGTTTTAGTGGATTTGATTAAAAGGAATCTTAGTTTCAAAGGCGTTCATTGTCAGCGTCTTCTACCCTTTTATCCGTGTATTTTGGCGGAAACAAAATCGAAGGTTTGCGGTAGAACCAAGGAGAGTTGTAAATTTCTATTGTCCTGGGAAGACGAAGGTTATGATACGACCCAACACTCCGACCAGGGCAGGTTATGACATTTGAAAAGGTTGATCCGACAAGAAAGAAACTTCAGGTGACCAAGTGACCTTAGTGAAGACGCAAAATGTTACGCACCTTTAGAAAAAGTCACAATTTTAGCGGAAGGTTTTTTTTTCTCAGACTGCTGGACTTGAGTTCAAAGAAGAGTTTTGTGTCTCGATGAGATGCTCCTTTTTGATTAGATGTTACGAAAACAAAAATGTTTGTGAAAAGAAAATATATTCAGCCTGGTGCCTTTTGGTGTATTGAGGATGGGTGTTTACTATTGTTATTGAAGACAAGAAACTTGACGAAGATAGTAGGAGGATGGATGATAAAGGCCTATAAGTTAAAAGGTTTATACCTTCATGGAAGTACTTCACTCAAGTCACGACGATTCCTGTGCCAAATCAGGGTATCAGGCTTGGCTCAGTGGTTTCTCTCCCTGCCTTTCACCTCTGTGGGCACCGGTTCGAACCCCACCTCAGAGCCTTGCATGCGGATTGGGTTTTCAGTCCCTACCTGATTGCGTGGGTTTTTCCTCCCACGTCTAAATCTTATCATTTCTTCACCGTCTCCCACTCATCCTATCATTGGCGCTAATTGCGCTGTTGGATGCGTAATGAACTAAAATAAAACAGTAAATAACTATATGGTGCTCTATAACTTAATTAATTGATGACAGCTAAGAAAAATGTTCCAGAAAAAAAAGGTCTTCAAAGTCTTTTTTGATTTTGAAACCTTTTCTTATCCCAAGACTCAGAACTGACTAATTTTGTATTTATTTCAAACCAGGGCCTGCACCACACCACGACGAGGCAACGAAATGTTCCTTTTCCTCCCTGCCCATATCACAAAAGCTGCAAACACTTGATTCGCCAACCACTATGCCTACCCTCATCCTCAAAAGCCCTTGACGGGGGAAGATCGTTTCCAAGCGTCGGAGCCAGCGTAGGGTAATAGGCATTATTGTCTGAGTATAACTCAGTCTACACGACGACGACGATGCTAACCCAATCCACATGCGGAGAGAGGCAGGGAAGGGAAGGACAGAGAGAGCGAGAAAAAAAAAGGGAATTTCTACTTCAACAATCTCAACTTAAAAAAAAAAAAAAAAACGCATTAGAAGAACGTCATGGGGGCCTGAAACTCAAATCCACTGTCGGAGCGTCAAGACAAATGGATAGTTTTCGGCCAGATTGTCATCACTACGGGCTATGTTTCCGATCGCGACATTCTATCCATCGTCTCGTCCCCGACAACTCGAGACGCACCGCTTAAGGAGAAGTGCGCTAACCAAGGCTTTAACAATCCTGTGGACCCTTTCGTGCAACTTAATCTGCCCATAATATTTACCGCCAAAATAAAGAGGGGAGAAGAAGCAGAAGAAAAAGAAGAAAAAAAACGCCGAGACTGATGATAAAAATATTTGAAAGTAGCGGAATGCGTAGTGAAACACTCAAGTCAGGGTGTCCTTTTTAATGAAAAATGAAACGTAATCTGCGGTGGATATAATTTTTAATGCGTGTTTTTGTTTTCTTTCTGGAAGGTGAAATGTAATAATGGGTATGGGTTTTCCTGAGGTCCACTGGATAGTGTAACGCATCAAGGTTATCAGATTCTAAGATCCTGAACATCAATCCTGTTATTTGAATAGAGTGAGAAAGAGAGAGAGGGGGGGGGGGGGTCTGGTAACCTGTCTCCGACGGGCCAGAGGCTGCACAGAAAATGGGATTAGTCTGGCCAATAATGATCAGGTTATGAAGATGCCATATGTGGTTTTTAATTGTCAAGAGTCCATGTGGGAAAAAAATTTTTTTTTAAGGCTGCGGACAAATGTTTATTTTCTATGAGCTTCACATTTCAAACAATCTTACCAGGTCCTTTTCACAATGTTTTTGTTTGTTGTTGTTATTTTTGTTTTACTCTTGAATATAGTGAATCTTTAACAGATGCTCAAGGTCAATTTCACAAGAATTCATTCACCGCACGAACACCAAACGTTTTTTATCTGGATGTTCCTCGTGACTTCTAGGGGTTGAGTTCGGGGGTGAAATCCTCAAGACCACAGGGCTGGTACATGTAGCTCAGAATTTTCACTGGACAAGAATTTTGTTTGCAAGACCAGATTCAAAATGAGTAAAGACCAGAATCAATATGAGAACACAGTTTGAACAGATAAACTGTTTTCATTTGAACACTAAGAGAAGATTGATCTCATTTGTCTTGTATGTAAGTACATGTAAACTTGACAGTCAGCAGAATTGAGTCTCATACTCAACATTTGAACATATTTTGTTTAACACAAAGATATTGAATTGAAAAACTCAAAATGGATGGACTTGTCTTGTCAGTAGTTTACTGGCCTGATGCTAAAAAGCACTGGCCCCAGGCCAGTGCTCCAGAGTTAATTTCCAGCCATGACCTCATTTGGCCACATAAATTTTTTGATGGTAAATTTCAATTTTTTTGAAATCACTAAACAATTATTTTAGAAAACCTTATTGAGTCACCAGGGAACTGGATGTCATACTTTGTGCTTTGAAAAGTCGAAATCAAAGAGTTTCGGTTTCGGTGAACATTTCTAGCCACTGTTTACATTTGCATTCGTCGTCGCTACTGAGCTTTTATACTCTGACAAAGAATTATAAAAAACTGAATTATTAATTTGTGACGGAAATTTCAATTCATCCTATAATTTGTCACAGATCTAATGAAAAAAAAGAAAAGAATAAATGATAAATGTACAATTTGTTTACACCGTGGTTAAAGGAAGAACATCCAGACAGAGATAAAAAATACTCACAGGACCACTGGCAAGTCTAATAATTTTAGTCTCCCCGCCCCCCACTAATTTTATAGAGCTGCTTCAGTGCAAAAACTTACTTAGCACAAAACAATTTTGCTTAGCAAGACACGGTTACCAGCCAAAATGACACAATGCATGTACCGTCTGTAACTGGTTTCCTGCTTTGTTTTGCTCAGCAGAAATTTTTTATTATGCAATATTTCCTGCCCTGAAGTCCTGCTGTCTATTTTCTCTACCCCCCCCCCCAAAAAAGCTTTTTATGTCTAAACCTCTTTCTAAAAGTTAAGTGAATATTGAAAGAGAAAGAAATTATTTGGTCCCAAACAAACATTTCCCGTCCAGTACATGAATATTCTAGTGAAAGTTCAGCGCTCCAAACCCTGCATTCTCGTGGAGAATTCCTTCAAATTTAAGCCCTACCCGATACAGACTAATATAATGCAACATCTGTGGATACTATTCACCTATTATACTTCATCATCATCATAAAGAGCATAACATCCGTGATGCACTGTCACCCAACATCAAACATGGCCCCCAAGAAAAAAAAAAAAAAAATCCCCTGTCCACAAAACAACAAACAAGAATCCCGACATCACGGCTATAAATTCCCCTAAAACGCTATAATACACGGCTCACGAGGAGCATGGAAAAAAAAAACATGCTCATGTGATTAAATCTCTGGTCTCCATTTAGAAGCATTCCCCTTCAGCTAAACGGGGGGAGGTCGGGAGAACGACGAGGCTGGGGTTTGTTTTTCTCTCTCTGTCTCTCTCTCTCTCCTCGTCGTCACAGCTTTCTCTTCGAGCTCTTACCATCCCGACCGTCTCTACCAGACGGACGGATAGTGCAGTGGCTTCTTCACGCTCCACTGCCAATCGTATAAGATGCGATAATGTAAATTACAAGCGAAGCCCCAAACTAATGATCACAGAGTGAAGCGCTAGATCCATCATTTGTAGCTGTCCGAGGGTGCATCTAGGGTTGAGATAGGATGAGGGTGGGCGTAGTCTGGGCAGATAAAGGAGGCACTATAGTGGATAGAGTAGCTGTCCAAGGGTACATCTGGGTTGAATGCGGGCGACCGGGTATAGTCCCAGAAGGGAAAGGAATGCAGAATGGTTTATTATTTCTAAAAATGTACATGCAACTGTCCAAGGGTACATCTACGGTTGAGCTAGGATGATGGGCGTGATGTGTAGAGGGATTGGGGATGCAGCTGGGGTATGTCATTTTAACATCTAGATGTGCTTTGGGTACATCTGGGTTGAAATGGGTTGAACTTGGGCATATTCTGGGATGAGAAGATGATGTAGTGAGAATATAAAGCAATTTGAGGGTACGTCTGGGTTGGGGTGTTGGGAGTATGGGCTTAGTGAAGGACAAACATGTATCGGTGAAAAAGCAGAAGAGTTCCTCTGTCCACTTGAGGCTACATTGGGCTTGGATTAGGGTAAGTTAAATTATTGTAAAAAAACAAAAAACAAACAAACAACAACAACAACAAATTAACATATTTCATCAAAGGACATCTAAGTATGAAGACAATTCTTCCCAAGAAGCTTCAGATAACTTCATGACGTTCCATTTTTAAACCTAGCCAGAAACTGTAGCTTCAGATCCACCGAGAGTTTTTCTTCAAATCCCGCCGAGCGGCACGGTTGATCCTTCACCTGAACTTCTGGATGCCGTTTGTGATTTCCCTCAAACATGGAGCCAAAAAAAAAAATGTCTAAGACTGACTTAATTATCCACCGAGTCCAACACCTGTAGTTGATTATTGTATCGCAGGAAACCTCTGACAATTCTTACAGTGTACAGAAACAGAAAAGTACAGTGTAGTAATGAAAAATATGGGCCACAGACTATATATAATTGTAAATTATAAAGTACAAATCAACAACAATTTCATGAACCATAAAGATACTGATGACTATGGTATTATGGTTTCAGCCTGGAAATGGTGAACTGATTCAGACATAAAACAGTTGTTACATAAGAATGCTATGAATTAACAAACTACAACAATTCCATGAACCTAAAAAAATAATAATAATGCAGGTCGAACTTGACATAAAACAGTAATAAAGACCCAATCATGGACTTAAAAAATAAAGATTAATTTCAAACAGAGAGAACAGTGATGGCACAGCAACCATGGCTTTGCAAAACCTATAAATCACAAATCCACGACAAATTCCACGAACCCCACCGAAGCCGTTGTTTATTATCTCAAGCTCGGCACGTTTTTAGCCTTGGATTGGTTCAAAAATGTATCCAATATCTGGACGGATTCCAAAATTGTACGGTAAATAATATATGATTCTGGGCTGTATGTGTGCTGGCATATTGGTGGCATGTTTACTTGTAGCTCAAGTTTGGGGTCATCTTCCCATCTGACACGTCAGTGAGAGTTTCTACATTTGCTTTGTGATGGTATAGGGAGTCCATAAAACTGGCTGAAATGAAACTGCCAGTAAAGGGAAAGTACATTCATTCCAATCCTCCACTTTTCAAGAAACATAGCATAAAGGGATGGTACATCATTGGTTTTTGGAAGAGTACATTCATTCCAATCCTCCACTTTTCAAGAAACATATCATAAAGGGATGGTACATCATTGGTTTTTGGAAGATACATTCATTCCAATCCTCTAGTTTACAAGAAACATAGCATAAAGGGATGGTACTTCATTGGATTTTGGAAGAGTACATTCATTCCAATCCTCCACTTTTCAAGAAACATATCATAAAGGGATGGTACATCATTGGTTTTTGGAAGAGTACATTCATTCAAATCCTCTAGTTTACTAGAAACAAATCATAAAGGTATGGTACATCATTGGTTTTTGGAAGAGTACATTCATTCCAATCCTCTAGTTTACAAGAAACATATCATAAAGAGATGGAACTTCATTGGTTTTTGGAAGAGTGCATTCATTCCAATCCTCTAGTTTACAAGATGGTACATCATTAGTTTTTGGAAGAGTACATTCATTCCAATCCTCCAGTCCTAAGAAACATAACAATAATCTCAACTGCAAGTCCTGTTCTCACAACATACAGGTCTGAATTCCAAGTCTTGTCTGAAAAAGAAAAACATCTCCTTTTTTTTTCCTAGGAAACCATGTCAAGCTTTTTCCCATACAAAGTTCCGACAATCCGTATTGGAATGAATTTAATTAACGTCAGTGCATCTTTTATGCATTCTCATCTGCTAACCTCTGCGAATGACATCAAACAGCACAAAACATACTCACATCATTTCATACCATCTTGTGGAACCTGCTATGTCTTACTAAGAGATGGAAACTTAGCTAAACTTTTTTCCCAAAACAACAAAAGCCTTTGATAATACAAGCATATAATTTTGCACAAAGTCAGAGTTTATATCATGACACAGATATTTGGCTATAGAGTCATCACAGGTTTGTCCTTTGAAAATTATAGGTAGAATAACAAACAATGGAAGCCATTTTGAAAATTTCTAGCTCATTTTTTTATATTATACATTTTTTCAAAACTCAAAATTGCCTAAAGCCAAACATTTTTCTCATGATATACTCCGACAATGTGCCAAATTCAATGCTTGCATCATCAAAGACCTAAATATTTTCCCCGATCTGCCCCACTAAAACTTTCACAAAATCCACACCCAAAAATATCGAACAGTTACATCGTACAAATTCCAGTCACGCGTCACCTAAAAAAATGAGAGAAAAAAAAGAAAAAAAAAGGCTACGTAACATAGTTTTGTTTAGTTCCCTTCTTGACCTCTCAGAGTGCTTTTTTCTCCCCCCTTCTCCAAGCTCCTAAATAATTAGTTCGCCAGCGCACAGCCATTATATTTGTCTTAATTAGAATCCAATCATGCCAATTCACTTGGCACTTTTTGATAGGAAAACCACGGGGCCGCGGACGGCTTGAATCGGCGAACCCTTTGATTTCTTTGATCATGGTCATTACAACTGGTCCAGTCTGACTTAGCTTTATATCAATCAAACACAGAGCCGAGACTCGCTCAAGCATATACATGTATGCACTCACCAACCATGGGCAAAGTACACGTTCCATATCAATAAAATATCAATAAAATATCAATAAAATATCAATAAATACACTTAGGAAGAAGACCCTAAAAAAATATATATATATTTGTTTACCCTCTATTTATTTAACCTGCTTTGTCACTATCAGTAAATTGACTTTGGAGAAAATGGAAAGGAAAAGTAAACTTTCCATATCCACAGAAAATAACAAATCCAAAATCTGTGAAGACTGTTGAAGTTCAGTACAATATTGTAAAATGTCTAATTCCAGTTGACTTTATACTTAAATTACTTCTTTCTTTTTTTCTCAGCTCGATTGAATTGGTTATCCTAATTGATAAATAAACTGTTATCAAAGCACCCCTTTGCTATTTTAATCAAAATTCATTTGAAAATGATTTCTGACAGTATTGTTTTTATTGACAATTAGGGATGATGCTTTATACATTAGGTTCTAACTTGTACAGAAATATGTACAGCAGATATACCACAGAAGTGTTTCCAATGACCCCCCCCCCCCCCCCCCCCCCCCCCCCCCCCAATTGAATCAGCACACTCCTGCCTCGTACTGTCCCATTTTAACAATTTCTCGGCAAATTACAGCGGGGATTCGAACACAAACCCGTATGATTACAAGTGCAGATGTCCTGACCCCTAGACCACTAAAGAACAGCACTCCGCTGGAAAGGGCTTGTGTGTTTATTTTGGGCACCCTTAATTGGAGATGGAAGGACTGTTTTATCCATCATGTACTTTGGGCAAACTGTTTCGAAAATGATCAGCAAATTCAGCCATCGAACATTTTTCGGCATAGTTTTGGGATGTCTACCGGGGCTGACTTCACAAAGCACTAAGAATCATCTTAAGACGAGTTGTCAGTATCACCATAGTGATTTGTATTGTGACATCACACTTTGCTTAGCAATTAGGAGGGATTGGCAGTTAGCTAATTGTGAGACCCAGCCACGAGTGTCATTTGTCGCGCTGTTTTATACATCAGTACGTCAGAGTAATGTTGTAACTCCTACATTCGTACATAAAGTCTTGGTTTTTATTTTCAAGTGAGTTGACCAACCATTTGAAACTGCACGGATTAAGTACAATGGCACAACTACATCTACATGTATGCACAGAACTTTGTACATGGTTACAGAGTTTATCCACCATTCAGAATCACTGCGGATGATATTGAATGGTCAGACAGTAGGAGGGTTGACTGTGCACTGTGTCGATGCATCCACAACATGATATCGTATTGCAGGCAGGCATAGTTTATCAATCACTCAAATTGGACGATATTGAATGGTCATACAGTAAGACGGTTTTCACTCTTCAATTTGAAAAATTCCCCCCCCCCCAGTAAATTTTGTCTCCCTTTTTTCTTGTTCCGGTTACCACAACAAAATTTAAACCATCGTCAAGGTCTATCATCCCCTCTCTCTTCACTTTTCTAAACCTCTCAGTGACCTACTTTATTGCACGTGTGGCAATCTAGCGTCTGGAGAAGAAAGAGGGAAAAAAATCAACGTTAAGCCGACGGTAAAAAAGGGGAACAGAGACGGTCCCAGCCAAGTCCCCTGTAATTCTAATTTCACAGTCTCCAGCCCTTTTGACAATTTCCTTCCGCAGTTGAGGGCAAAAATTCTATCATTTCATTGTTTATAACTTGTCCCTCCTGGCCGCGACATCATCTCCCCTAAGTTTCTACTTCTTAATTTCCTGAAACCTGTCCTGCTTTCGGACCACGTAAGAAATTAAAATTCCTATTTAGAAATATCTGCAGGCAGGGATGGGTGAGCCTTCTCAGACGAGGAGAACCGACGATGTGGGTCAGTAAAAACACATTTCATCTTCAGTTTTCCTTTCCTTTCTGTTTTTTTCTTCGCCCAAACGTCAATCTTGCATTTCTATCTCAACAAATCAGATTTCTGAATCATAAAGTTGATATGAAATATGGAGTAAGTATCATTGCATTTCAGACACATTATGATGATGGGGTCTTACGGTTTTTGGTGAGCAGCAATTGTTTAACTTACATTTTTAAACAAAGGAAAGAAAGAAGAAAAAAAAAAAAAAAAAACTACTTTAAAAAAATTGTTTTGACCCAAACCACCCACCCAAAATTCGGATGTAAAAGATATCGATGAACTAAACAAAATATGCTACGTACTGAAACACAAAGTGACGCCTCAGCAGTAGCTATTTTAAATCCCTGCACTCCCAGCTCGGGACTTTTCAATGGCTTTTCCAGGCTTTCGGTTACACCTTCGCTCAGAAATGCAACTTAGTCAGTTATCAAAAACAACCGAAGAAATGAAAAGTGTCATGCACACAAAAAACTTTGTCAAGCCTTTTCTATTTCTCCTTTTTTCTTCTTTATTGACACTCGAAAACTGAATTCCTTTGACGAAACCACCCACAATTTCTAAAAAATGTTCAACATTGATTATTCAAAATGGCCCCCAACTGTTTACATTTTTAAACATTGGTTATGCAGAATGGCCCCCTAACTGTTTACATTTTTGTCAGGGGATCTGTGCAAATTTGACGCATCAAAATGAGAAACACAGTGAACTCTCTTGAGAACTCCTGCTCGACACAAACACCCAAAAACTCGGCAGCGTTTAAAAAAGTATGTGATGTTCCATCTCAAAAACCCGGGTAAGTGCATCTCTTTATTTTCAGTGGGTATTGTTTGAATGGCAGAGAGAGAGAGAGAGAGTGCTGACCTGAGGAAGGTTTCTTCCCCCTGACATTTTACGGCCGGCCGAAGCGATGACCCCGTTTAAGGGTGCGTACCTACAGAATAAGTCAACAAACGGTAGTTAACTCTTTGAGTGGACACATTAACCAACCCCGCTCCATCGAGTGCTGTCTAAATTTTTATGTGTTTGGGAGCGCACATTTCCAGCGAACCGTTCTGAAGGGGGCATTCCATTACGCTGATTGTAGCGTTATGCTTTTGTACACACTATCAATACATCATTCAATTCCAGTCTTTCTGGTTGTGTTTTTTTTTCTTTCCCCATTTCTTTTCTCTCCTTTCAGAAGAAGGCCCGAGTGAGAAAAATAAGGGGGGGGGACCTAACATAATAAAGGTCAACGACCGAACACTTACAAAAGCTGGGCGCGACAAGAAAGACTTTTCTTATCGGGACAGGCAATGGTTCTTAGACAGGCCACCATCCCAGAATGGCTTGAAGGTCTTTTGTGGGTAAATAGAAGAAGAAAGACAGAATTTGTGGGGTTTTTTCCCAACGGTTTTCTTTTTAGGGCACACTTCCCACCCCCCCCCCTCCTTCTAATCCTTTCCCTCTCCTGTATCTTAACGGAAAATTTCAGTTTACTAGAAGCTGGATTTTCTCAGAGGAGAAACTTTGGTAAGGAACATTTACAGGACAGTGAGAATCCTTAGGACCACTGGAGGGTTTGTTTCCTCACATCTGTACAAGCCAGTTTGAAGAAAAAAAATTCTTCAAAGCGATTTAAGTCGAGAAAAAAAGGTTCTGTGAGTAAATTTATGCGAAAAACAAAAGCCGTTTGCTAACAAGATCATTTTTCGAATCTACACCAATTCTCACATATGAATAAATCAATTTAAATCTTGTGGGGGAGGGTTTACATTAATTAATAATGATCAATTACTGCTTCATATCAATTTTAATTTAGTACATAGTTTTGCACCAAAATAAAAAAAATTCATAAAATTGTTCTACTTTTTTTTCCAAAGGACTTTTATTTCAGTATTAGGATTTTTTCAGTGATACCATGTAGTTTAATCTGTCTTTTGAGTATCCATGGTTACAACTGGTGGACTCAACGTTTCGCAGAGTATAAAAACCATGTAATCTTTGTGTACCAAAAAAGAGTGATCGTGTACACTCCAGAGCCTTTCTAGCAGGCAAGACACTACACAGGTCATAATAACGGGAAATTTTACATTGTGTCATAACTCCACATCAATTCAAGAGTTATAAACGTAGCAGCTGAACAAAGTTTTTCGATATCAGACAACAACAAAATCAGACAGTGCAATTACCTAGAAATGCAAGATTTGATGATTTCTTCCATTGAACTGTGTACAAACCGTGCCTACAGGAAATCCGGGCTGTGTGGCCCTTTCATACAGTTGTGATGTCACAGGTCACATGGCCTATACTCTCTCCAGTATACTCCGTCCGTCGTCTGCTTACGACGGATGGAGTATACTGTCTAAAATATGGAATCCATCGGTTTCTTTCGGAACCACACATACCCAAAAGAGAGCTTCAACTACCTGGTATCACGGCAAAATGTGCACACTATTCGACATGCAAACCTAAAACCTTCTTTGGCTTTCAGTTTGAATGTTTCATTGATAGTTAATTAAGGTTTGTCTTACTTGCTCCTGATCGGAAAACCACATCTGTGTAAAGTACAATAACATCTCACTCACTAGCCTGCCCGACCAATAATAGAGTTGTTCCAAGGCCACTACTAAAGGGTGCAATATCAAATGTGGCAACAATCAATGTCGAAACCGTACAGACTCTCATGAAATATTCACACACCCTTGCGATCGCGTCACGTCCACGACTAATTACACCCGGTGGTTTAATCTTCGCTTCGTACTATAAACCAGGGTAAAAAAAGCTCACCAAGCCTTGGAAAAAAATGAAAGTATACCGAGCTTACTGGCCACAAATTTCAAGAGAAAAAAGTCCTTCTTGCAGGACAATCAAAATTAAGTCAACCACGTAGAGATTATTATTTTTATTTTTTTAAAGGGAACAATTTTTTCCCGAACTTGAGATTCTCGCTGAATATTTAAAGCCCGGCTAAAAAATAACAAAAATGTCCCCAAATGAAAGATGCTTCATTCTTACGGAATTAGGAATCAAACGTAGCCAGCCCGCGAAACTGCTTAAATTAATTTCGTAAACAAAATTACTAAACAATAATGAAAAGCCAAGTGAGCAACGACAGGGAAAATGAAAATTTAATAATGTCGCAGAGAGCCGGTCGACGATCGACGGGAAGAATGGTTAGCCAAGACAAGTGGATTATTTTGTCAATATATAAAATTTGTAAGCTACATCAGCGTGAGACCTTTTGAGTTCATTCATCGGCTTCACATTTTTTACGTTCTGACTGGGAATTAGAAAAAATGGTACAATCCTCGTTTGTAATTAGCCCAGTTAATTTCTTTGGTGATTATCATCGGGTAACAAAGAGTACTCGAATTAAAATAAGGAATTCAATTAGAACTCTTTTTTTCGGGGGGGGGGGGAAGTTAGTCAAACAGGTTTGTGTCGCTGAAGGAAAAAATCAACCAAATTTGTTTACAAATCATTCTGCTTATAACTATGTGAGGATGAAAAATGAAATATTAACAAAAAGTCCAAAGTACATACTACAAACTTACAATGAATCTTCTTCTTTTTTTTAAGTGCACTAACCCAGCAAAAGGTTTCCACAAATTTTTTTTTAATTGACAAGCTTTAAAGCGGATACTTTATTGCGGCAGTCAATTACCAACCAAAAGTGATACAGCAACAAGGTATGTTGCTAAACAACTTCCCATTGACATAAATGCAGGCTGCGGGAACCTTTTAAAGGACGGAGAGAGCCCCTTTAAAGTGTGGAGTTAACCCTTAAAGTTCCAACAGCACTGACAAAATCATGACAGACGCAGTTAATGAATACGAAAAAAAAACACATGACTCCATAATGAGCAGTGGTAAAGAAAAGGGGACACTAAATTTAATGATGACACTGGATTAAGACCGTTAATGGTGTCAGGCGACAGAGAAGCTAGTATTGAAAGCCGCGGCGATAATCCCCTCCCCTAGCTTACCCCTACCCCCCCTCCCCCTTCCCTCCTACGCACTGACTGAAGCTCTGCTTACAAATCACTGACGAGCAATGTTTGCTATGTCGAATTCCGGTGCTAAATAAACAGGAAGAGAGGACAGGGGGCCCAACAGTCTTTTTTGTTTGTCGACGGGGAGCTTGAGAAAATTTCTCGAGGATGAAGAGCCGTGGTAGGACAAACCTACATTTACACAGTGAACGCAAGCGTACACTGTGAAGGAATCTCCCAATAATAACACAAATCATAACCCAACACACACAAAACAGTCGTTGGAAACGTTCAAAGTCTTCTCGATGAAACCAAGGGATTTCGGAGTCAAAACAGCCAATGTGAGAACGAAACTGAAGTGGTACAAACACAGTTATACAGAAAATGTTGATTGCTCATTTGTACATTTAATGTGTTTGTTTGTTTGTTTGTTTGTTTGTTTAAACTATAGAGTTTCATGCAGATGTGATGTCATAAACTTTCTGTGCGCAAGTTATACAACATTGAAACTCATGGATTCGAGTTGGATTTTAATTAGAGTTCACGTATTTTACAAACTTGTTCTCAAAACCAAAGGAACTTTACCCTGATCTTGGGGAAACCATTTTGTTCATCGCCCATTAAGATCAGTACAGCCAAACAGAGGCTGGTAGGGCAGTATGTAGTCTGGTAACTAGTTAGGTCTTAGTTATTATTGGGATCGGGGCACAGGGAACATGACCAGAGCCCTGCATGACAAATCTCCTTTAACAACGAACACTACCCCTACAGTACAGGCTTTCCCCGTTGCTATGCAATCCACAGTATACATCACATGCCCTGGCAGCGAAAAAGGTCAACTAAATATGACCTCTCACTCTACCCTCTGACCCCCACATGTCCAATTCAATCAGCCGACTTCCTGGTGAATGCTGGATTCTTTTCCCAACGGAAATCCGATAGGTTGGCCGGCCAAGGGGCTTGGCTGGCTGGCTGAGACGGCACCAGTGATTCTCTACCACTTCTTTAAAAAAAAAATAGTTTTGTCTATCAGAGTTCACAATAGTTCAGTCTGGCGGCAGTTGGGGAAGGCAGTTTAAGGTTTTGGGTGCAATGGATTTTTGTGGGAAATTATATTTGAGCAAGAAGACAATTTGATTCAGCAATGAATCAAGAAGTTTTTGGGGGAAAAAGCAAAAACTTTCAGCAGCTACAACATAATTTATTTATACCCATGTCTTCATGACAGCTTGATTCAGCAATGAGTACATTTGGAAGGTTTTTGTTTTGTTTTGTTTTGGGGTTTTTTGGGGGGGAGGCCAAAAATCTGCAGTTAAAACATAATTAATTTATACCCATGTTTACATGAAAACAGAGTGTTAGCATTAATCTAATCCTTTACACCAAACACAAAGCTGAAAGTATCGTCTATGAGGCTAAAACTATTTTCTGTGACTTTTGTTGTGCTAAACTGTTTTTCAGAAAATTAAATTTACTTTTAACTCAAGTCTTCGTGAGATTCAGTTTCGGCTTTTGAATACTAAACAATTTACACTGACTTGAAATGACGCATAATCTAAGACCACCATTTGTCAAGAAACAAACAGGGTTTCACGGAACAAACTGAGACTTTTCCCAAGTTGTTGTTGTTTAATTTTGACAACATTTATGAGGAGTCTCAAGTAATAATCTCAGGGGTGATCCCCCTTTTCTCAGGGGCTTTGTATAAATTCTTGAGTTTCCAAAAAAAAAATTGAAATTATGCTTGTTTTTCCACATCTCTAGGTAGACAATTTTTTTTCTTTTTCAACCGTCTACTTTCCACTTCAAATGAAATTTAGCCCTGAACGAACACTGTAGGCGGCATTAGAAGTCATCATTTCCTCTGAAACACTGTTTTTTTTTCTAGTGGGACACAACATGAACTCCCAACGAGCCAATGCCTCTCAGTGAATCTGGAAATCTCTCATTTACATTGTGACTTCCACTCGCTGCGTTTTTTTGCAGATGTGGCTTTTGTCATGGGTGTACTTTTTTTCTTTCTTTTTTTTCTTCTTTTTTTTTTTCTTCTCAAGTATTTCCGCCGATTCTTTCGGGAATTACTCTGAAGTAACACCGTATGTGTTTGCCAGATCTTGTTTCAATTGTCATTCTTACATAGTTTTTTTTTATACTTATCGGATACAATGAATAGTCACAACTGAAGAAATAATGCGTTCTGGATGGATGTGTAACTGGTAAACAAGTTTTAAAAAACATTCAAACATAAATAAAATCATGTTACTTGCATGCAAAAAAAAAAAACCAACCCCAAAACAAGTGTATCATGATTTTATTTATAAGTATTTTTTCCTCACAAGAAAGTTTGTTGGGGTGTTTGTTTGTTTGTTTGTTTGGGGGGTGGGGAGGGAAAAGGTTTGTTATACAGTGTAAATTTTGATCACCTTGAATTGACATATTTCACAAGCCTCAGTTTGGACCATGCTTTTGTACACTCTACGCTTAGATCGGACTATGCACGTACATGTAGTACTTTTTATTTTTGCACTGTCCTCTCATCAGGCAAATAGTGAACACTGACGGTAGGCCATAACACTCAACCCACAGTAAGTGCATCGGCTTTTAGGACCCCGACTGTAAGAAAAAAAACACAAAAAAACAACAACACGTAACTCTGCACAGACATGCTACATTACTGATGGAACGGTCGGCCTCACGACAAAAGAATTATGCAGAACAGATCAAAGACAGAACTGTCTCATGCAAAAAGAATTATTCAGAACAGATTAATATGTTGAACTCCATCCTTGCAACTCATCTTAACATTTGAATAAATACCACTTTGAAATGATTGCTAAATCAGACAAGAAAATCGCGGAGGACGAAATAACCGCATCTGGATTCCTTTAGCGACTTGAACATGTTTGAAAATAAAAATATTAAAAAACTCATGTAGTGAACTGTGATACGGCTCTATTCACCAGGCCAGCGTCCAAAGTTCATTTCGGTTCGAGTCATTTTCACAAACTGGATACATGGTTGCAAAGAAATAAATGAAAAACTAATTTGCGAAGACAGGAACACGTGCAGTTTTGCAAACAATATAAATTAAATGAACATTCATTCAACGATAAATTAAAAATTAAAGTGTGTACATGCATACTGTGTATGCTTCCCCCCCCCTTTCCTACAAAACCTATCCATCAGCCAGCACTACAATAAGGGTAGGGGTTTTTTGTGTGTCTCTTTTGCCTGAACCGTGCAAACGGCTTGTCTTGCCACCATTGTGGCAATCACACTCTGTGCCCTGACGTGCCGCTAGAAAGAGCCGGTTGAACTCTCCCAGTTTTTTTTTGTGGTGTTTGTTTCTCTTTTCCCCATTCTATCCCCCCCCCCCCTCAAGAAAGGAGCCCGCCACTCGGAACAATGCCTGCCAGCGAGAGAGCCTGACCGACTCAAAGAGCCCTTGCCCGTCCATCAAACCGTTTGCACAGTGCAAACACGATCCGTGGAGACAATGCCCCCGGAATGGGCCTTTGACTGGGGCCTCTATTCACTACACACGGATCAGGAAAGCATTTGGTAACTCGAACCTAAGTAAAGCTGCATACGGTACAGCACATCCTTAACGACTGGACTACAACCACAAGAAGAAGGGGGGGCAAATGTAAATATACAAGGGGGCTAAAGACCTTAACATGTTCTAGGAGAATGTCGCTTGAGAACTGAGGAAG